>CM055829.1:29459429-29577560 GCA_029582265.1 Zoroaster sp. YZ-2022 | reverse complement strand
TCCAGGTAAGGTTAATTTGGCTAAGGAATTCGCAAAAGAAGATAACAGATCTTACCAAATGAATCAACATACAATGTTATAGTGATATATTTGTCAGATGTGGGAACGTATTTGGTTTTAATAAATTTGAAACTAAAGTTCGTTATGTGATCTTTACTGCAGGACAAAGTTACCGGGATGGTAATGGAGCTAACCTCCAGCTATTACATAATAGCAAACATAGTCGTAAAAGCAGTTTTATCCAATACTCAATGTTATGCCCATCCTATGTGCATTATGTTAGCTCATTTACAGCAATATGCATTTTTGCACGTTAGAACTTTCTACGAAAGGAACATAATTGGTCCCATGAAGTGGCCGACATGGCGTCTAATCTTGAGTATGGGCCGTTGTATAGACAGTTTATGACAATTTGATATAGATGAACATCTCATATACGCGAAGCTTCCTTCCTTTTCATTGTACATTCCCATTTCAGTGCATAGTGTAACCCTTCTCA
Organism: Zoroaster sp. YZ-2022; assembly: GCA_029582265.1. Taxonomy (NCBI): domain Eukaryota; kingdom Metazoa; phylum Echinodermata; class Asteroidea; order Forcipulatida; family Zoroasteridae; genus Zoroaster; species Zoroaster sp. YZ-2022. Next base: position 29,577,061 of record CM055829.1, on the reverse strand, counting down.
AAGGCTCCCCGCTATCTCGTCCAGTGAACACAGGTGAGCATCATATTCTTCGACAAGCTGGGCGATGCCCAGACTCTCAGGTCTTGGGGTGAGAAACCTCCCCACTGGTCGTACAGGATAGGAAATGTCTGTTGGTAAGAGTAAAAGAAAATCTATCACCAATTCATCAGCATTTTCTCAAGCGGGCTGCATCCCATGCCTAATTTCATAACAGAATCTTAATAGGCAGCATAGAAACTGTAAAATTTGCTGGATCACCACATATTGTAATGTTGTTATGTTTAGTATATCTTGAAATCTCACGGGGTTCTCATACGAAGCAACATGTCCCAATGGGTTAAGGATTGTGTTGTCTCCATCACAATGAAAACAATTATGGTGCCCTTCCTCTCCACAACACTCATACGTCATGTCCACATTCCAGTGTTAATACAATTGTCTGAGCTTGTTACACGTCTCCCTCATTACATATAACCTTTAATCCAGGCTTTATGTATAAATATCATTGGCAGTATGGAAATACACTGCAATAAGCATGGTTATTTTAAATGTATGCAAAACAAATAGGGAAATAAAAACCAAACTACTTCAATAAAGGTATATTAAAATGACGATATTAATAATGCGTTTATTTTCGTGTGGTTTGTAGAAAAACGTGCTAAGTCTCCAAAGCAGACTCAAAACATAAAGAAAAACGTGTAACATTTTTCAATCTCAAATACATAAATCCACTCAAAAAATATTCCATCTTAAGCGGCAGCAATCAACTGGACTTTGGCTTATTTGACTGATAATCTAATACGCTGTCAGCTCAAAATCCACCACATAAGGAGTACGGAGTTTGGGCTATTTTGAAACTTTCATATTTAAACTATTTACCCAAATCTGGCAACTGTCAGGCGCAGAAGTTTCAAAAATCAGGCAGTAGTCCATGGAGCGGGAGGTATTGGCTTAACCGTATGATGAACCTTCTGTTTAATTTACTTTAGAAATAATGATGTTCCGCGGCATTTCACGCATTGACTCGATGACCCTTTGATTTTCAGTGTATAATATCAACTTAAATATATATTAAAATTAAAAATTTAATCAAACATTTTTAAACAATGAGGCTGGGCTTATAGAGCGGTGCACCACTCCATTTGGCCTGATATATTAAATCAAAATTTAATCAAACATTTTTTAACAATGAGGTTAATATGACGCAGCACCCCACTCCTCCATTTATGGCCTGATATACAAATTAAAAAATTTAATCAAACATTTTTAACAATGAGGCTGGTGACGGTCAGCACCACTCCATCAATATTTGCCTTGATCCTGCTGATGAAAAACCCACAAACTTAAAATAAAATAAAAAAACAATAAGCGTACACAAATCGAGAAAGAATATTACACAATAATTATTAACATTTTAGAAAAACAAACATAATGAAACAAAACTCAATTTTGTTCCATATTTTAGCACCTTTCTGTCAATTGCCACGTTTTGACAGTTTGGTGCAAACCAAAAGTATGGTGACAATGTTGACAGGTGACATCTGAAAATGGAATTGTACGGTTGTAAAACATGAAGAACAATGACAGCAGCGCTATAAATATGATTTAGCTGGATGTCATCATCACCACGTGGAGGAACGTTTGATATGTAACTCCACATTCGCTTATTCCCCATACGTCGCGTCGTCGCTCTGTCGTCTGCCGCCTGTCGACCGGGTCGCGTGTTGACAAATGAATCCGTCCGTCGCTTCTTAGTTCAGAATTCAGTTTATTTCAAAAACTACAGACACGCTATATATTCAAATGGTGCAGAGTTTTATTTTTCACAAACCACAATAGGCCTATAGATGGGTAATAAACTGGTCCAACCCACTCTCAAAGATAAAACAACAAAATCCACATCTGGTTCACTTTCTAACACCAAAATCATCTGAATGATATTTATTTTTCGGAGTAGTTTTAAGATGAACTAACATTCACCAAAGCTTTAATACTACCTAAAAGTGTTTTTTCAGGGAAACATGGCCACATTTATTTCAGGTCTTATAGATGTTTTGCAAAGTCATTAAGTGATCTCAAAGCATCGTTTAAATAAAGTAGGTTTTCTTGGCACAATTTCTGAAACTTTTTTGTTCATTTTCATTAAAGAACATTGCTAAAATTCACAGCCATTTTTACCTGGAGTCCACGATCAAAATTAGGGTTTCTTGTTGAGATTGTCGTGTTCGCCAAAATTAATTTCCAGCCAGTAATTATTTCCGTTCCTGTCATTAAGTTGCACTTCTTCTTTCGGTGTTAACGTTCAAATTATGAATTGATGTATATTTTTGCTGATTGAATGATGATGTATCGGAACATTCAAAGCGAGTCGGATACTACCGAATAGGAATTCCGCTTCGAGAAAACCTATATCACTATGGCTAATATAGGTTTTCTCCCATGAATTCTCAAACCTTTTTTTTTTATTCAATTTAAGACCTAACTCATTTGAAAAATTAATACTTTTCCCATAGATCACTGATGTAAATGGCATAACATACATTCAATTTTAAAAAGAAAGAAAAAAACAGTTGCAAGCGTCAATCAAGAATTCATTTTCATCAATTGGCATTATTTGTCACATTTGTACAGAGCTCGCATGAGACACTAATTTTAGTTTTAGCAGATTCCTTTCCTATCAGTCTCATTTGCGTTTGCTTAACAGGATATTGAAGGCCTAAGAAAGCAAACCCGCCTCCCAAAAAGAAAAAGATTCGTACATCAACCATGTGCGAAAGATGCAAAACTTTCAAATTCAAGATGAGATAATTAAAAGTTTTATGAGGTCACATGCCAAAAACTTTTTTAGAACTAAGCTAAACCCAGCTTTGAATGACATGAAAGAAATAATTACTGCTTTCTGAAATTAATTTGAACGTAACAATAATCAATAGTGTAAATAATAATAAACAAAACAAATAAACTAAATAAACTTCATATTGCTCTGGATCAGAAGTTAAAACGTGGAGTGCATTTGAATGTTCTATAACGAAAATGTACAGCAAACAATTTTGGGGATAGGCAAACATCAAATCAGTGATTAAATAAAACAACTGAATTAATGCAAATCAAACAAATCTAATCTCACTATGGTTTGTTCAGATATGAAGCTGATCTGTGAGCCATGAGCAGAAGCAATCGTTGTGATGTTTGAAGTTTGTTAGTTCACAGATCTGCTTATTATAATGTGATTTTTGTTTAATTGTAAGGACTGTCTACGGATACAGCAGTAAGCGGAAGCTTATCATTGTCCCGGCCTGCAGCAAATTATAATTATATAATATAAATAATGGCATCATTTATATGCGCGATACGTGACATCGTGACCATTCACTATCTTACTTTTGTACATCGTCAATAACTGATACTGTTGATATCCAGTCATAAACAATACATAATTAATGCTATATTCAAATCAGTTAGGCTCCTGACCTCGAATTGCCCAACGCTCGCACGTTGCATCATCGTCATATTCCTATCGCTTTGACATTGCTCAACACAGAACAGTTTCTAGCCAATGTAAGAAATCTGCATATTGAAAAAATCGTATGATCACTGCATTGCAAATAAATAGTAGATTAATATAAGAAATGTGTCCAGTATTTCCTCGGCTACCGGTGGTGAGAAAAAGTAAATCTAGAATATGAGACCTCTATAAATATAACAAGAGCGCAATAGTATGTTACATTTGCATAAATCAGATAGCATGACCAAACTATTTGTTCTTTTGCTATTTATTTTAACTTGATGGTCAAATAAACAACATCCTCAATCTTATTAATGAGTATCACGATGGATTGACCTGCATAAACTGAAACTCCTCTGCCCAAAAATATTTTTGTATGGTGTTGTACAATGCAATCGTCGTCATTTGTATTACTGATGTACGAAGCTAAACGGTTGGACCAATTGGAGAAATGATATTATTCTATCTATTGTATTTCTTCAAATGAATACGGCTTATATGCAAATGAGGGAGCTGATACAGTCACACCTAGTTTGAATCATCTGACATGCAAGAGGTCTCAATGACTGAAAAAACTGTCAGTCAAAATGGAAATGTTTATGACATTCTTCAAAGGGCAAGAAAGATATCACCCAAATTCTAGAGGTTTTTTTACCTTTTTTTACATAAAATAGTTTACTACGTGTACGATTGATGCACAGAGTGAATAAAATATCCATCTATACACAATCTAATGACAAAATTTAATGACGTCATTTGACTATGTAAACAAAACACTGACAATTATGGAAACAGTGATTTTCTGAATAGTTGTAAATTCCAAAGCGGAATATGTTAAGCCCTGTTCCCAAGAATGTATACAAAACAGTGAAGTGAAACTAAATCTGTTCAGATGGGGACATATATAGAATACAAACGTTTAGCCCTAGTAAACATGCTGGTAAGGTTGATGAACGGTTAATAATTAGCAGTGCGTCTGGAAACACTACATTAACTTCAGTTAATGTCTGTCTGGAAAGGTTTTTTAGGTGTTTGGGTTGGAAAAGCCAAATACCTCTGTGATATTGTTCGGCTTTTGCCTTTCTTTCTCTTTCTTTCTTAAGAATTATCCAGAGACAAAAAACATAGCGCAGAGTTCACAGAACCCAAAACTTCACACATAGTTAGACCTTAACATGTAGTTGCTGTATATATACTCTTTAACTGTAGAAGTTGTACACTAAGTTGTGACGTCAGTAGTAAGGTCACTAGATATCGAATTATATATGACTAAATCAAAGGTTAATATTTTCAAAAAATCATATCTCATGAACCACAAAACGATATTTCTGCTGTGTGCTTTGCACATATTATAGGATCTTTAATTATGTGATTTTTCGGTACACAGACGTGACCTCTAATCCGATTCTCTGCTTCCTGGTCGAAACCGGAGTTGCAGAAATTTAAAAAAAATCAAAAAATCATATCCTATGAACTACAGAAAATATTTTCACAATCTTTTTAATTACCTTTTAAAGACCTTTGAATCCAGGCTGTCACATTGCTTTACACAGATTACGCATGACCCCTAATTTGGACCTCTCAACTTCCGACAGAAAATGTAAGTTTAAAATGAACAACTTATTCAGAATTGGTACAGGTATTACTGCGTGAACGGCCTTGACAGCTGTCTTGCTTACACACGGACATATCGGCCTCTATAGTGTGTGTAGATGCAGTATCTACCAGAATATATACTTCGAGTTTACGAAGACCGCGCAGGTCATGACCCGCCATGCATGCGCGCGCACAGCGGCATGGCAGCAGCAAAACAATGGCTTCCCTGTCGAGCCTGTCTGCAGAAAAATGCGTCGCCAGAAAATGTACTATTAAGTATTGAGGCATGTTATGTCTAAAGCATGGAATCCAAATTGTTATCATTTTTGGAAACGAGTTGACAAAGTTTCTGCATGTATTGCAAGTGCGGATGGCAAAGAAATAGATGGTATGTGGTTGGAGTGTGATATTGCCAATAAAGTGTTCGCTTCCTCCATATGGTCTAACCATGGAGTGAAGGAATGGTCTAACGTTAGGGCTGGAGCTCAACAGTATACAACATATGTATAATGTAAGCGATTCCGCCATGTCGTTGGAATTGGTAACGAAACAACTCTCAGAATCTCTGTTACAGCTTCAACGTTACAGGTAATGTAAGGAATTCATTTTAAGAATGTGAAAAAAGAATGTGAAAATATCTGGACCCTAATCAGACTCCATATTTTGGTAAAATAGTTTGAATTTAGGCCTATATCACTGATATGAAAAATATCCTTGACAATTTAACATATGATTATTTCTCAATAGTTACCACAGTTAATACCTTTGACCAACAAAATTAACCCTTGACCAACAAAATAAACTATAACCCTATACCACCCCAAATCCATCAAAAATCCTGAAGGCAGCACTTTTGGGAACAAATCAAAGCACTGCTGAAAAACTGGGATCTTTATAATGGAGCTTTTAATCAGATACTTAAAGTGCAATACTAAGGTTGCACAAACATAACTTTTGTACATGAGCCAAGAATATTCAACCTTTGGCGGTGTGAATAAGCATGGAAATTCTGTTGAACTCAGCAGCTGAACCTTAGTCTGGAAGTTATTTATTTTCACCGTAGTGTATACAATGAAGATGGATGCTGACCCAATTATTTATTATATTTTAGTGCATGGATGAATAAAGGATATTCCTAAAATTAAATCAATACCATTTGATTTACAGATTTGCGGGTACCACTCTGAGTGGCAATTTCAAATAGCTTCCATGCCATTTGCAGGTCTGAGAGTGAAATAGAAATGAGAAGAAACAGAAACATCAAGGTATGAAAAGGCAAATATGGGCAAAATTCGGATTTAGAATGCTGTACTCGAACCGCCTACTTCTTTTCTGTCCACAGAGCAACCACAAAGTAATCTTGAACCTACCCTGTAAGGTGGAGAAATATATGGATGATGATGGACATATACTTCAAATTATTCCAGGATATTTATTTCATGAAAATCAGCCATTTTGGTATACGATGAATTTTCAATGTGTCAGTCTTTGATGTTGTAAACTCCACAATTAGTGACCAACACAGTCATTGTACATGCGCAGTGTATAATGGCATGATCCTTCTATTTTCTGAAGGGAGGATTTTGAAGGAAATAAAACCGAAAACCATCATAAAGGGATTTTGTAGAGGTTTCACTTTCTGTACCAATTAAAAATCGATAGAATACCTGAATCTGGTTAGTGGTTGTAAAATAATCAAAACCTTAAAGTGTAAGTATGTTGGATACGACATTCTTTCCAAAAATTCAATCAAGCTCTCAAGTATGCAAGTTTCAGCGATAACGATTTTTTTTATCCACGATATATCGGCAAAAAATATAATGCACCTTTTCAATAATATCGCAATTCTTTTTTTGCATCTACATTATCGCTTGTGCTTTAGAGCCAATAACCACAGGTATGTACTCCTTACAAGTATGTCACAAATAAAATTGTAAATTTATTTGCAGAGCGTGTATGTACTCTCTGAAGTAGTTTGCTTTTTTGTTTCATTTAAAAGCTCAAAAGACTAATGATTTTATTTCCATGGAATTTCTGACTTGACTCACAATGTCGATTTATATTTTATTGTGATATTTAGGATTCGCCGATATGCCGATAACTTTAAATAGGTTCTCGATATTGTAATCGAATAAAAGTTATCGCAATATTCGATATCGTGTTTATCGCCCAAGCTAGTATGCAGTAAAATTGTTTCTAATTATATGTGGTTTTCGTTCTCTGTTTACCTTGTCTTGTGTGTTTACTTTTGTTAATTTTTCACCTTTTTGTCTACAATGCCCATTCCCTTGTACTCACTTTATTCCTCTATTTCTATTAAATATTTATCATTCTTCTTCTTCATGGTCATTCAGTGTCAATAAGTGGGAGGCTCGAGCGGTAAGAATGCAGCACTGAACTTAGAGAAGAAAACCGTGGTCTCATCAGAGTTACCCTGACAAACTGAGAAAAATTGAGGAAAAAACTGATAAGTATCTCACAGTGCCAAACCTTGATTGCATGCCAACTGTTTTGAAGCAGCCCAACTGGAAAGATGATAGGTTACTTTTGCAAATTGAAGATAAAGATCTTGTGGGTTTAGAAGTTTGCTATCATTGTCTTTGCTATAATGAGTATAAACACCCTGATGGCCAGATCCATCAGATGAAATAACACCTATTTGCAATGATGCATAACAAAATTCTGTGAAGAAGTCATCCAGGAAGAAAATAATAAAACAATGAAATTCTTTTCACAAAGTCATTACATCAAAGTTCATCAAGTGTACAAGAAGTGGAGGGAGTTGACTGCAGTAAGTACAGATCCCACAATCTGAAAACACGTCTGAAAGTACATTTCCCACACTAGTAATTCATAGATCATTTACTAAGAATACAATTGACTTGTGTGGCAGCCAACTTAGCTGCAAAAGAACTGGTAGAGACTGCAGTTGGCTCAGATACATTATGTATTGATACTGATATACACTCACTGGTTATAAGTATTGCAACACACACCAAAGTTCAGTTTGGAGAACTGTAAGGTCATTTTATTTTATTTACACTGTGGTCAGAAACGGCTGTACTTTGAAAGTGCCTGTGTTTTGAAGTCACCCTTTTTTTACTGTTCTTGCTCTGAAATTATGTAATACACGATCGATGAAATCTGATTAAATGATCATCCCACCTGGCTGGCTACCGTGCTATTTTGAGCATGTTACTTTGGCCAGTGAGTGTAGACAGCAGGAAGAAAGGGAGAAGCTAGAGAGATTTCACATGAAAGTTTATTCACAATAATTTCAATGCACTGTAATAAAGGAAACTGCATGGCATTACAGCTACCCTGGCCATCAACTTTGGGATGACTTATCCTTGCAGACTGCTTAGCAAATGAGCCAGTAATTTTCAATCACCCGCTTTGTTCATCTTACACTAGGACACTGATTCCATGACCCGTTGAAAGTCAATGATGAGATAATGTTGCCTTTAACCATTAACTTTAATTACATTCTTTTCATGCAAAAGTAAAAGTTTTTTTAAGTGCCAAAGATTTAACAATACTAGCCAAATCAATTTATGTTAGGGACTGCAGGTTCACTTATTTTGCATTTTGTACTAGAAAAAAAATTATTCTTTTCATTGCAAATTAGACCTAGAAGTTTGGATAATTTTATCCAAAAGAATGGATTATGCTGATGGGTTGCAAGATGGAAGAGGGTATTATGACCATGACAAAATAAAGCAGAAGGTCATTCAAAAGATAATGTTGTTTTCGTATTTCCTTTATTTAAATATCTTATTAATTTTATGTATTAACGAAGAATGTGTTTAATCAATTTAAATATGAGCAAACGTTGACAATTAATAACCAATAATTTACTTTTAAAGATGAGAAAAGATTCACAAATTGGTCTTTGATGTAGGTTAGATCCAGGGTTGACTAAAGAGGGTGGAGCTCAGGTAAGCAGATGGGGATGGGAAATGAAACCCAAAATAGGTTGTATGGACAATTTGGAAGCTCACATGGATCAATTAAATTGAAATTACACTGACACCATAGATCCTACCCTGGGAGTAATGTGTAGAGCATGTGGGGTAGGGGTGGGATGTCTAGGGAAAGCAATGAAGACCTTTATCTATGATTTTTCAAACTGTCTACTTTACAATGAGCATCAAGAGTTTCAAACAACATGGAATCCTTTCAAACTTCTTCTACCACTGAATTGGATTTGACAGATTAGGTAGGGGAAGAAAAGAGCCCATGTGAATTATTCAAATTGGTACAAAACTTACTAAAATGTACAGTTTTCAAGAATGACCGAAAGAGGGCGTCATAGTTCAAATGCAAATATCTGCCAAACTGGCAAGTCGGCGCGTGGATTTATGTATAATTTACATGTAATTATCTATTAAACTGTTTTACGCTCATGCTTTGATATGCGTCACGAAACTCAATTTCTGAATGCATTTTCATTGCACGTCCATGGTTCAGTAGTCTGAAGTAAAGTCACATGCTGAACTTCTAACTCCATAGCCGTAGTCTCTTGTCAAGTCGCACTTTGGCACCACGGATGCAAGTTTTATCATGAAACTTTTCTGAAGAGAAAACCATATTTACCAAGTTCAGACTTAATTAATGTAATTTTAAACAACTTTATAGATGACGTCATAACATGATGAACAACCAAACACCTTGAGAACGAGCATTCCTACTCACGGATTAACATGTTCTGTGTTGTTAGCAATTAACTATTGAAGAAACCTTTTCAACCTTTGGTAGTAACATTAGACTTTTATGGGAATTTGTATGGAATGAGGAATTGTACCGCAGAAAAAATAGTTGCCTGTCTTGGCTCGTATATGCAATGTCTCCATTTTAGCTGTAATAATGGGCGTTCTATTATGATTAGATTTCAAATGTTTTGGTTTATCATAACTGGGAGAAAGACAAATAATCTGATAATCAAAAGCTCTTAAATCTTTATAGAAGTGCTTAAAATAGGCTCTTTATTTCTGCAATTACTATTAAATACAAATTTATACAATGTTCATAACTGGATTCATTTTGGTATTTTAAACAACTTTAGGTGATGACACCATAACATGATGAACTGCAAACACCTTGAGTTTGTTTTTACAATTTATAATTTAGTTTTTACTTAATTACATCACGAATACTCAGTGAAGAAATATTTAATGTATAGAGTCGCGCAGCTGCGTACAATTACGTGACATCTAGTCTCAAATAAAATTATTGTTTTGGCAATACATATAAAACTATTGCTCTGCTTGAAAGTCGGTCGTTCTACCAAATGAGATATCAGGGACTTGGACGATTACTGCACAGGGACACTACGAATATTGAATATGATTAACCTTGTAAACTACTCATTGTCAGTGGAGGGCGCTATACATATTCTATTGTATTTATCTTATGAATGCCCTTCAGACTGCAGGCCCAGATATAATCTGCTTGACAACATTAATTGGACCAATTTCACGGGTTCGTTTGTCCATAATACAAAAATCGGAGGAGAAACAGACAATGTACAGGTAAATCACAGAGCAAAAAAGAGGTTGCCGTTTCCTACTCCCATTATATATCCCAAATCTAATATTAATATATTTATATATCTGTATACTATAATATACGAATGGAAAACTGAATCAAAATGCAATATGCAAATTAAACGCTGAAGCCAGTTCGATTGAATGCTAATGATTGGGCAAATTCAGTACACAATTAGATGTCTCAGGGCCTCAGCATAGTTGTACTTACTCGTACTGTACAGCTTGTATTTCGGGGACGGGGTACGCCTCTCCCCAATATTTTTTGCCGTGTGCATATTTATTTTTGCAAAATTTGCTGCTACGTAATATATAAAATAATTTAAAATGCACCAAATGTATCCTGATGAATATTTACATACAGCAATGTGTTGCTTACATCCCCATCATTCCCTAAAAGAGTTGTTCCGATGCACATTATTATTACTTAATTTAATTTATTGTGGCTACAGTACACCATTTTGTTTTCTGAACAAATATTCTGGCACCATTCTAGTATACATTTAAGAACAGCTTAATACATATTCAGAAATTCCAGATTATTTAAAAAAAAAAAAAAGTAACAAAACGATATGAGATGAGGGGTGTTATTCATTGTGGGGAGGTCAGGTTCAGGTCAGATCCTTGCCAATGCCCCATTCCCCAATCGTCACAAGGCATCGCCGGCGCCGTTATGACAGGCTTCTGTTGGAAGAAAATGTGACCCATGCCCTCAATAACTACTATGTATAACAATAAAGGTTATCATTTTAAACGTAACAAATTTATATACCTGAAATTTATTTTATGTAATTTCCTGTCGATATTGGAATCACCTACATAGAAGGAAGGCGAGTGTTCTAAAACACTAGACTATACTATGCCACCTGAATTTGTCGGTGAAATTAAAGAAGTACTTTTTTTCATATTGGCTTTTTAAGATAATGGCACTTTTACTGCATAAACAAATACGCCCAAGGAGGAGCACGACTTTAGAAGTACAGGTCAGCTGTCTCTCCTCGCTCACATTGAAACAAATTATCTGTGCCCACACTTATGTAAATCCGTGATGAGAAATGGGAATGATTTTGAAATGTGGTTGTATCAGGGGCCTATAGTTTGAAGTTCGTGCAGTCGACAATGGCTCAGAATCTTGCTGCTACAGTACAGATTACACCTATTATTTCAACGCATGGAAAATTCTGTGGGATGATCCATGGACCATCCCCCGGTCCAAAAGGTGTGTGTGTGAGTTGGGGGCGTACCTATATCATTATCAGAATATTTCAAGATTACTTCTTCATCACCAATGCTGATCATTCAAGAACCACAATTATCGGTGACGCATTTGTGGTGTTCTTTTCGTTCCGTTTCGCAATCAGTACTGACCAAACTATCGAAGAAATTGCATTATGGGGTGCCGTATTGAATAGTCTTAGTGCATCGGGACTTGCGTTCTGATGACTGAACGGCAGCAATGTGGTCTGGAATCTCAGTCGTATAAATGGGTACCCGTGAGGGCAGAAGTGGTAATTGTGTTTGATTAAATTCTAGCGTCGAAAATGGTTGCACATAATGGGATATACACCCACGCTAAACTTCACGTAAGTTCCCTAATATTTTAGAATATCTCAACAGTATTATAATGAATTTTAAAAAATTCAAAAGCAAATGACAGAATGACATGTTCTATACAGTTCGTAATGAAATGGTTGAAACTAATCATGCTTGCATGAATTGACAGTGATTTGAATGAAAATTCAGCTGAAAAAGTTGCAGTACAAAGCATTGCTTCAATGGCATGTTTGTTACACATGTAGTTGTATGTCCACTCGTGCATCAATAACAATGGAGTGGCCATTGGCCTTGTGTTGTAAATGTACAAAAAATATATAAAAATTAGATGGCTGTTCTGCACAAATAATATCTCAAGATACATGCAACATGCATGTCCATTGTTTTAGAAGGGTAGAGCAAGAGCTTAATATTCGAATCTGTCCTCCATTATTCTCCATAACTTACATACTTACGTATTAATTCTTTACATACATAAATCATTGGATTCCAGTGCAACAAAATTGTCACTATAAATGCACAGAATATACAAACTAGTTTATAAATATACGTTTTAAAACAACTGATCAAGGTCTCTTTGTACCTGTATATGAAATTTTGGACATGCTTTAGGTTTTGACAGTCAATGAACTTATGAAGTATTAGATAAACATTGAATTATATTACAACACAATGGTATAATTGTAGGATTTTGATTTGTTTTGTTTTATAGGCAGTCTATCTTAAAGGAATTTACAACATTGGTAATTTACAGATTATTCAATTAATAAATGATTAGGTAAAACTTACTTTTGGTGTAGAGTTGGTACACATATCAATTATCCTGAGAAATATTTTCCTTAAGTACTTAGAGAAAACAAGGATTGAAAATTAAAATTTACAAAAACATTATTTCTAGCAGCTTTTGAGAAAAGACAACAACCTTTCAATACTTTGTTGTTTTTCCTGAAAAATTTAAACATCTATTTGTGATGAAATGTCTATAGCAAGTTTAATAAATATGTACATTATACATGTATATGTTTCTGTTTCTGAAAAATCGAGGGTTTAAATGAATGCATGTTTCCAAACAAAGGTGTATGACTGCTACTCCCCTATAATCATGTATGCAACTTTACTAGACATACATATATATATATAAATTATTCTGTGTCGTTATTTCTCTATTTTATTTATTTATTATTTTTATTTGGGCCTCTATTTCCCTTTGTATACAGCCGGCTAATATGGGTATTGTTAAACAGTTCTACAAAGCACACAAATGAACAATGTTTATTAATCTTTTTATTTATTTATTTTGCTGTTTTGATATATATATATATCAAAGACTAAAAATTATAATGAAAACATATCATTTGGTTATTGCATAAATTAAAATGAAAACCTGCACAACTGTTTAGAATTTACAACTCAGAACTAAAAAACCAACATTTAAACCATTTTTGTTGTTGTAGACGCTTTTTTCTGCCACATTGTTATTAAACAATCATTGTAAGTTGTTGATGTTTTTGTTTAAAACTATACACATTATTCAATTTGCAAAATTAAATTTAATTGCTTGATAAAATAATTTGTAAAAAGAGAAAGAAAAAAAATAAACATAAAGTTAAAAGAAAATTAATTGATTGTATTTAAATTAACTTCTGAAAATTGAAAACCTTTTGTCAAGGGCGCATTGAAAACTCTCACCATGAAATTGATTGCCCATAAACGAAAGCAAAATAGCAATAAATTTCTTTAAAAAATCCTCTGCGCATCGATGACAGCACTGACTGCATCAATTGCGAGAAGATGCGAAACATCATATTTCACGATAAGATAATTGAAGTCATGAATGCCAAAACGATCTGTTAGAATTCCACCTAGAACAAGCGTTAACAATCTAAAACTATGTACAAAAATGACAGCTCGAAATATAGGACAACGAAAGTGAAAACTGTGGACACAAAGGTGCTGTGTTGACGACGAAAACTGGCCGTATTATATTCTAATTAGAGAAGAACCTCCCACCATGAGGTGAATGAAATTGTTGCAGTACGTGACGTAGATGGCTGTTGTGTGTCGGAGATAATGAAGCGGCAATATGAACTATATATGCCTCAGTCTGTGTGAAAGAACTAAGGAATGGGCTGTCTCATAAAGAATAGTTGTTCACACTTACAGAGGTCAGATTGAGATTACGTCTGTGAACAAAATGTCACATAATTCAAGATCTTTCAGATGTTGCAAAGTGCAAATATCTTTTGTGGTTCATGAGATATGATTTTCTGAAATATTAAACTTGATTTAGTGTAATTGGATATCTGATGACCTCACAGTGACTGTCACAACTTAGTATAAACCATATGTTAAGGTCTAAAGTATGTGTTTTAAGGTTCTGTGAACTCTGCAATCATGTTTCTTGTCTCTGGATAAGTCTTATTGAGAAGGAGAAGAAAAACCTGAACACACAAGAGGTGTTCGCGCCATAGCTCGAACACCTGGCCAAGGACTCTCGAGTCAGGTTGAAAACAAAACATGATTGTGACCTTCAAATTGGTTATCCGTATACAGCAGTATATAACTCAGATGTATTATGCAGCATTATTTTGGTAGAATGAACGGCGAAAGGGAGACAACATCTGCCCCTTTCAACATTGATCAATAGATGTACTTGGAATATAAATGTTGCACTTATATTGTTATTGACCATCGCACACAATAATACAACGACAGTAACAGTTGATCCATATGGTTTGGCACATTTAACTTTCTAATTATAAAAACATGTGCATTATGAATTAGGAAATGTACAGATACTGTAATTAACTGGTTACAAACATTCTGGCTAGGCCTGTGATTTATTATTCCAAATCGAAGTTGGTAAAGGTACCAATCATTCTAAAATGATTATCCTGAAGTACTCCTTGTTAATGCTTGTTCACACCTTCTCATTGACTTGACCGCTCTGGCATTAGTTGTTAATAATATATTAGTTGGCTACCATAGTATACCCATAGAATCAGTTTTGCCATTGTAAATGCTGTATCTTCCCTTATTGTATCAGAAGTCTATTACCTTCATGGTGGCCAGACTGATAGTGTGTTATGATTGTGACCAGTTGCCACGATGTTTATTTATTTATAATTGCTTTTTGTTCCTATGACCAACCTGACGTACTAACATTTTGAATTGTTTAAATCAACACTTGCCTAATGTCGAAGCTGATGAATGATTCAAACATTCGCCCCTGAATTTATGAAAGAGTACCCCTTCTTAAATTCAGAGTTAGAATAAATCAAAAATCAGAATACATTTTCACTGTTTTGTCGTTAACGACACAACTTAAAGTTGAAATGTTGTGACAATCACATTGACAAAGTGACAATTACAGGATTGAAAACCCCCATATTGCGTAGTAATTGGTTAAATGCGACAAACTCTAATCCAGTCCCCATCCCCGCTATCCGCTGTCATTGCATACACCCTTTAAACGTCACAGGGCAGTGGATTTAAGGGACAATATCGTCGATGATCAGCAGAGCAGACTTCATCAGGGCATGGAATCGGTGTCCCAGTTTAAGATGAATACAGTGACTGAAATGACAGTTCTATTTTTGCAGCAGCAACGGCAACATGAACTTGTCACGCAGGTTATTATTTCAGCCTAATCTAAAGTAGCACTTGCATGCCCTGTTGATCGTGACGAAGTATTGTCCTTTAAACTTCACTCTTGTGTTTACTAAACAAACATTTTTAAATGCACATGTTGACACTTTGTGTTAATATAAATGTACAAAAATTTCATTTCGGTATCCCAAGCGGTTGGGTAATTTTTTGCAAAATTTAATTTGCCGATTCTGTATTTGGTGCGCACACACCTCACTGCATATGACTCGGCAGCGACGTATCTTTTCTTCACACCTATTTATTACAATATTCACCAACCTAATATAATTCCTCTCTTTTCACAACCTTTAATTATTATCGTCGCATGTGAGGAGTAAAAATATTTTGTGATGAACAACCAAATGCAAATCTTTGGAATTGATCATTTATTTTCAATGTTTTGGGTTATATTTTCACGTTTTAATCATGTGTTGAATATCATATATAAAGCGACTCTAACTGGCTGTAATCTTAGCTTTAAGTTCCAAAATCAAAACCCAACATAACTATTAAATTTTTCTAAGAGAGGTGAAACTCGAAACTGTGGGAATTTTCTTGGGGAAACGGAAGTCTAGTAAAGCGATGACTGCGTTAATTCTGATTTCGTTTGTGTATTGTATTAACACATGACATATACAACGGTTGTCTTAGGTTGCTGTTTAGCTTTAATTATTGTACTGCTTGTAATAACATGGAATTTTTGAAGGCTACGTCTGGTAGGAGTCGTAAAACATTTATGGACGAGGCTTAAATCGCTTAAAAACGAGTACTACGCTATCGTTTCAGCAAGTCAATCCATATTTATTTGGAATTTTAAACATGTTCAAAAGTATTTTGACTTAATCATGAAAAGTCGAATTTAGAAAAACTGCAATAAATTGACAATTTCTTTCATAAAAATTATGAAATTTAAAATATTTTCATTAATATGAAAATTTATTTCATAAAAATTAGGAAAAGTGGACTTATGATTAAGTCAAAATACTTTTGAACATGTTTTTAATATTTTTCCAACAAAGCATATAAATGAAATAGACCTTCAGATGGTACCAAAAATTGTATTGGTTCATGTTCTAGCAATTGAAAGGCTTGCGCGCATCTATTTATAAAAGCTAATAAACATAACTGCAAAGATTAATCTTCGATAGTTAATAATTATTTGCCTTGTTAATGATCTCTGCAGACCTGGGCTGAGGGCAATATTAGTAATTCAGATAATGTAAACAGACATATGACAGAGTACATAATTAGAATAATGGAAATTAAACGAGTGTCTCTCAATATGTCAACCGCCTTAGTAACAAACTATATGATCAGTAACCAACTGACCTCGAAGACTCAGTCATTTACTTACGTATTTATACTTGAGTATCACACCTGTAAAATGGTCGCTGTGGGACGTTATGAATGTAAAATACTTAGTTATTGACTCCTACGAGAAGAATATTCCTTATTTGGTAGCGTAACCTCTTGGGGTTTGTCGTCCAACAAGCGCCAACATTTGAATACAACTGGGTGAAATAATTGTGGCCAGTCAAGCGTGAGGGCGTGTTTATTTGCTAAGTTTCATGAGCCACTCATTCACTTGCCGTGACGGAGAGAGGTCACTTTTAGTTACTTGGAGCATAAGACCAAAACAAAAGTCTCCGGTTTCTGGTCATCGTCGGCTTCAAAAGTGGTGTGCTGACGCGTTTGTTGTTGTTGTTGTTGTTATGTTTTTGTTGTTGTAATACATGGGAACCATATTTCCCATATACAAAGTATGGTGGCTAAGAGAGGCCTCACAAATTGGCAAACGTTCATACAACTATGTGAAAAAGTCGTTTAAAATACAACACGGCAAAAATACAATCGATCCAGCAATTTTAGCTGCAATTGGACATCGATTCATAGCAAAAAACAACAACAAACAAACAAACCAAAGAAAAAAAAGATAACTAAAAAGACCAAGGCGCTGGTCTAAGGCGACGAGCGCGGAGACCAGAAACCGGAGACCTTTTTGGGGGGCCTAATAAACAAATTAAAATAATCCAACACCCCGAAATATCGAGTATGTCTGAACATAAATAATCCTTATCATAATTGCCGCACTCATGTGTACACTGCCTTGAAAAGCCTCGCGCCTTGGAAAAAATTAGTACCCTTGCGTACGAGAATTTATGTAAAAAGTCAATGGGGGAGAGATGTTTTTGGTGACAACTATTTTTATTACGTATTATGACAACATTATGGAGAATTTTTGTTTTAAAATTGGTATAATAATTAAAGTATTTTGTTTATGATCTTAAGATAAATTCTCTTTAATGTTGTCATAATACGTAAAAAGCTTACAACTTATCAGCAAAAGAAAATCGCCCCATTGCCATTATACATATCTTCGTACGCAAGGGTACTCGTTGTTTCCAAGGCTCGAGGATAAATTTATTTCAAATGTTATCTCAAATGACCTACGTTATTAACGTCATTCATATCATCATTATTCTGTATGCGTTAGCAACAACCCATTACTCGCATGAATAGATTGACATTTTTATTTACAAATGTAAAGCACTCCAAATAGATATGTAGGATTATTGATATATGTAGGCCTACTTGAATACTATTATGTACGATTAATTTCCAAAGGCAGGTTAGATTTTAACATTTTCTACAGTCACGCCATGGGTGAATTGTAATATTTTTAGGGGGGTGAGATTCAAGAACGATTTTTCAGTACTACAAAAATTACAATGAAATAATCAAAGGGAGAGAAAAACAAAGCACAGTGAGGGGGAAATGAGGGGAAACATGAGGGGGAATACCTTACCGTTTGTATCAGATTCTTTTTTTCTTTTTTTAAACGATTTAGTACAGCCCCTTAGCCCCCCGATCCGCCAATGCACGCGTTCCTTATTTCATCACGAGGGAATATACCTTATGAGAAATATTTCATCAAAGGGCAGATGACGTTTTTTAAAGAGCCGTTTGCTCCAAAATCTATGAATGATGGAAACTTAGGTCTAACGAAAAACAAAATTATGATTGTAATTTCTAAAGAGTAAACGTTTTAATTTGGTGAATATAGATTTAATATTAAAGTTTAAAGTTAAATTTGTGTTTTTGGTCAGCAACTTGAATGGTATTCATCTACAACCATCCTTAAAGCGAGCGGTTAATATTATCTATAAATGGTTAACGAAGGGACTGCATCGTACAGATATTGGACTATTTAAATTGTAGGAAGAACAGGTAAGTTAAGCTAAAATCAGATCTTATATTTAAGTCTCTTATTTTAATAACAGGATGTAAAAGAATTTCAAATTGACCCAGTCTGCGCACTTCCGCATTGAAACCAAGGCTCTTGTTTCAAGTCACAACGACTCATGCTCCCATCATACAGCACATGCGTCAACACCGAGAGCACCGTTATCAAACACGGAAGTGCGCAGATCAAAGTTAATTTCGTCATCTTGGGATTTGCCTGTACTTAACATTTTGTGCCACAACAAATATTTATTTAAGAAATGGAGAAAATTAATAGTATTAGATTATCATTTAGATACTTAATAGAACAGTTTACTCCACAATTAAAATCAAACACCAGCCCAAAACCAACATGTTTATTGTAACAGCTTCGTGATGTATTCTGTCCCATTCTTCTTCCTTTCTGTTTCATCAATTCTAGTTTTTTGTTTGTGATTCCATTCTCATCCCTACCACTGCTGTCCATTACTTCAAAGTATTACAAAATAATAGATAAATAAAAAATAAATAAATAAAAACAAAAACAAACAAAAAACAAAACGCAAAATTTCCAATAATGTTTAAGTTTATATGTGCATATTATTTAATATTGGTCAAATGTACATTAAGGCCACCCTTCGTGGAACAACAAAAAGTGAAGAACCTGTTATAGAACTGAATGCAACATTCAAATTTATATTACTTGGGATTTAGACAGATATTGCAGAAAGAGCTCATAACCTTTTTTTGTAAATGAAAATCTTAGTTTTTTAGGGGTCCATTTATCTCTTTTTGGTATAGGCCCCAAACAGTCGCCGGTTTCTGGTCATAGGTCGGCTTCAATATGATTTGTTTTGTTTGGTAATCTTTCTTTTGAAGTGATGCATGTTAACATGTATACGCGGTTATTGGAACCAGACCAAATTTTCCATGCACAAAGTATGATGGCTAAGAGTGGCCACACAAATTGGGCAAACGTTTCTACCCCTCGATCCAGCAATTTTGGCTGCAATTGGACATCGTTTCACAGCAGACAATAATAAGATGCGCGTTTTTTTTTTTGTGGCCTTATGTTGAATTTTTCATCTGTTTACATGCAGAATTATTAAAGTCAAAAAGCAATACATAACGAGACTTAAATTTTTGTCTTTACAAAAACTAGGTGTTTGGGTTAACTTCTGGTTCAATCAAGTGAGCAATTGATGACGTCATAATCATAATTTTGAAAATGTCTGACGTTTTTTATTATGACAATATCAATTTCATTTTCAAAAGACCTATAAATTTTGTGTTAGAATGTCTTCAGTTTTAACTTCCTGTTTGGAACGGAAGTAAAGGTCAGGTCAGGTAATTATTTAAAGCAGGATATAGCTACACAAAACAGATCAACATTGAGTATAAATGTTACACGCCATGAACAAAACAAGAACAGCAATTCTGAATAATTGATTTGAATGTTGCCCCTTCACCGACTTATAGCTAAGCTCTGTATACTCAGTACGTTCAACTGTCGACGGGAAATAACATCAGTGGTTAGGAGTCACACCCATGATATCCTACGCACTAGTGCAAGCATCTTAAAAGGGACAACACAACATTGGTAATATACATTCATTTCAACACTCTTGTGTTCAAGAAATATATCATTACACCATCCTATGAAAGTGACATCACAATAGGTGCTCACATTAAGAAAACAACGAAAAACTGTTCAAAGTTTGTTTTTATTATTAAAAAATATATATGTTTTGAGTTTTATATTTTATAAAATATAAATTCGACCTATCAATTCCTGGTTTCTCGCGGAAGCATTTCACACGAAATAATTTCTCATGATTATTGAGACGTGTGCCAACTTTACAAAAGCACGTTTTGAGGTAATAGTTCGTTCATTTGATAATCTGGTGATAACTAATGTTATACACCTTCTTATTTACCCAGTGACGTAACTAGAGTCCAATTTTCAGGAGGGCACTAGGGGGTGCACCACTTTTTCTAGGGGGGGCATGTCAATAATTGAATCCTACAGTCTCAAATAGGGACCTATTTAAAAAAATTCTGAATGTGGGGGGGGGGGAACTCGGGGGCACAGACCTCGGCTGGGGGGAGGCACGTGCCCCCGTGGCCCCCCATAGTTACGCCACTGTATTTACTCTTCCACCTCCAAGATTCCCAATGATGACATGACGGCTAGATTACTAGTATTGCATTAGATACTTGAAAGCACTGTGTATACAGTTCTTAGATAATATATGTTGGTGATTGGTTAATATCAAATTAATTGTTCAATGTCCGCAACATCATTATTCCATTGATTAATTATACTGTATAATATTTCTGCAAATAATACTGCAAACATTCCCATCAATCAGATTGTTTAGTTGTTGAGACGAAATTCAGAGCAATGCAATGGTTTAGGTGATAATTATTAGAATTATTAGAAGCTTGAACACACCCGGGCTTGCTGTGATAAGAGCTGAACTCTTGGGAGTATCATCAGCCTAGGCTGCTATGTCAGTAGATGATTGTCTACTTCTTCTAACATTTGACGACTTGCGAACCGCCCTTCCCAGGTTGAGTTGTGCAGGATACCGAGGAAGGTGTGCCTTTTGTCCCACTACTCTGCATATGAGCCACCACCGAGCCCGACTTAACATTTCCTCATGAGGACATCATGGCTGAGGCTGCGGAGCCCTTTTGCACGCCCGATGACTTGAAGCCCAAACTCTGGGGACTCAAGTTCCTTCATATAGTTATGATTGCATGGGACAAAGGAAGAAGTAAAACCTTTCCTCTGATATTTTTCATTGAAGCAAATTTCCAGCATGACATGATAACATGTCCCTTCACGTTCATACTCTCATGTCCATTTATGCAGTTACAATGTATTTCTAGTTAAGGACATTAAAGTGAAGTTTTATTTGAACATTATTGAACATTATTCAACAGCAATGGCGTAGCCACGGGGGATCAGGGGGTTCAACACCCCCCATGGACATGCCTTTTTTAATTAAAAAAATATAAAAGAAGTAAAAAGGGTATTAGAAGAAAAAGAATAAAGAGATTTATCCAAAGACACATACTTATCAAAACTTTACGACAACTGAGAAGCACTTTTTTGCCAAAAGGATTTTATGTTCTAGTGATTTGTAATTTTGTTTTGTATTAATAGATAAGTAATTAACCTAAAAGATTTTTAAAAATTACCTACTTAGTCCAGTGTCCAGGATGCAGTTATCTACAAACGACAAAGCGATATATTCTCAGCAAGATGCTGTGTTTTGAAGAAAGCTCTGAACAAACCTGATTCCAGATAGCCAAGAGTGAGAAATAGTGAATTATTGCTGCGCCACGAATATAATTCTTACAATAAAAGGGAATCTCCCTGATGAGGAATACTTCAAGAACCTTCCATATGTTAATCCAGCCTCGTTTTCACTGCTACCATGGTAGGAAGATGATTTCCGCAACAGGATTGGATGTGAAACTGGCAATACCATCGCGTGTACACTATCTAGGCAATAATTGTTACCATTGTATAGCTTGAACCTCCGGACTATACACACAGTAGTTACATGTGGTCCACAGTGTCAAATGCCGCAATCAAATCAAGGAGGATCACAGCAGTTTGCATTTGCCAGTGCAGGTCCCTAGCCAAACATTTCTAAAGAATGGGAATATAGCCCCTTTACGGTGACCTACGGAAGTTTTTATGACCTCATTAAATAGATCTTGTCGAACTCAACATATCCACGAAGTGTCATGAAAATCGGTTTAAAAATACTGCAACGGAGTGGGGGGGGGGCACGATGGTATGTAAACTCATTCTTAAATACAGAACACATGTCTGACATGTACAGACCACATCGTACATGTATGTAGTCTGTGCTATACGAAGAATTCAATAACAATTAGCTCGATGTTTCTCAAGCGGCTTCCTCGACTCGTTACTTGGGGCTTGAGTAAGGGTTAACATCAAAAGACGTATGATAAATTCTCATCACACCTCCTTCACTTGCCCCTGGATACCAGGTGGGAACGTGCCCCCGACCCCCAGCTGAGGTCCGTTCGTTTGATCATGCTGAAATTTTCTGACTTTTCCTAACTTTTCTTTGAGACCCCCTCACGCAAAAATCAATGATAATGGGTGTTCATGGTTGCCATGCCAACCGTTTATTTTGAACAGGTCCAATTGAATTTCCACACGTTTTTGTTAAAAATACTAGATTTTTAGTCAATATGGGTTTTTGGGTTTATTGTCAACTTTTAAACTCTTAACTGGACAATATTGAGTCATGTGACCACTTCCAATGCATTCTGGGAATCCAACAAATTAAATGTAATTATTTTGTCCCAAAAACCTAATTTTTATGTTTTTTCATTTTTTTCCTCAATGTATAATTGTATGTCATCAGTAGTACCATGGTTGTTATTATATCTGCCTTTAATGTATTTTTGTTGAAAAAAACCCCAATTTTGGGTCCAATTATTTCAAAATCATGTTTTTGGAACAAATTGACCCAAACTATTGCTTATAGCGCCCTCTAGTGGTATTTTAAATGTTGTCATATTGTTGCCTGTACTGAAAACAACGTTTGTGCCAAATTCCATGGCCAACGGACAAAAGAAAGTTATGGGAAAAATACTCTTTTTGACAACAAAAATGAGGAAAAATTATCAAAAAATGGGTATAGCGCCACCTAACGGTGATCTATAAAAGTTTTCATAGCTTCATTCGATAGATTGCGTCGAACCGAACATGCCTACGAGGTTTCATGAAAATCGGCCGTTGAATACAGAAAATACGAAGGGGGGCACAATGAGCCCCCCCCCCCCCCCGGACTGAGAACGAACAAAATTCCCAGGCTTGATAGGGTTAATAGAACTAATGAGATCTGCATATTTTAAATAAACTTATTCAGTTGTTACACAATAATAACAATCTTCACCTGTGAGAAAATAATTAATTCATGTTTAATTTCAGCAAGGACAACCAGAATAAATAAAAATCTTCCAGGTGGGTATGATTAATTGGCTAAAGAATTCGTGCAAAGATAACCGACCTTACCAAATGAACCAAATACAATGTTATAGATATATTTTTGTGATGTGTAAAATGCATTTGGTTTAATAATAAAATTAAAGTTCGTTTTGTGGTCTTTAATGCAGGACAAAGACCGATGGTAATGAGCTAAGTAAACATACTCGTAAAAGCAGTTTTATCAATACCAATGTCATGCCCACCCTATGTGCATTATGTTAGCTCATTTACAGCAATATGCATTATACACTTTATAACTTTCTACGAAAGGAATGTAACCTATATATACCCCAGAAGATGCCGAATGGCCCCTTCTTTTCTGGAGTAAGGGGTGGTTATAATTCAGTTTATGACAATTTGACTTGGATGTACATGGAAATAGACGTGTAGCTCTTCCCTTTTCATTGTACATTCCCCATTTGCGCATACGGTAACCCTTCTCAAAGGCAACTTCCATCTCGTCCAGTGAACACAGGTGAGCATCATATTTTCGACAAGCCGCGATGCCCAGACTCAGGTCTTGGGGTGAGAACCTCCCACTTGTCCTACAGATGGGAAAGTCTGTTGGTTAGGTAAAGAACATTTATCACCAATTCATCACCATTTTCCCTGGCGGGCTGCATCCTATACTATTTCAATAGAATCTTAAGTGGCAGCAAAGAACCCCGTAATATTCAGATCACCACATAATTGCAATGTTTTATGTTTAGTATATCTTGAAATCCCACGGGGTTCTCATACGAAGCAAATGTCCCATTGGGGCTAAGGATTGTGTTGTCCCAATGAAACAATTATGGTGCCCCTTCCTCTCCACAACACCTAACCACGTCATGTCCACATCCACAAGTTAATAATTGTTCGACTTTGTTATGTCTCCCTCATTACATATAACTTTTAACCAGGCTTCATGTATAACATTGGCAAGATGCAAATAATAATCGCAACAAGTTTTTGAAATATGCAAAAACAATAGGGAAAAACCCAAACTACTTCAATAGTTCGGATTTATTTTAAACGACGATATTGATAATCATTTATTTTTCGTGGCCTTGGAAAATATGTTTTAAGTCTCCAAACAGAATCCAAACATAAAGAAAAACGTGTAACATTTTCAATCTCAAATACATAAATCCATCAAAAATATTCCATCTAAGCGGCATAAATCAATTTTTATTTGACTGAAATAATCTGATGGCAGCTCAAAAATCCACTACATAAGGAGTACGGAGTGTTTAGCTATTTTAAAACACGTTTTAAACTGAGCCTACTCAAATTCAAATCAGACGTGTAGCTCAAAATCGGCAGGTCCATGGAGCGGGGGGAGGTGTTGAACCGTATGATGAACATTCTGTTTTATTTAGAAATGATGATGTTCCGACTTTCACGCATTGGATCAATGACCCTTGATTTTCAGTATAATATCAACTTCAATATATACTGAGACGCAATAGAAACTTACCACTTGTTTTGGAATAGCATAAAATTGTAATGGTTCAAAATAAGACAACACAACAATTTGTATTAGAAATGTTGGCATTTTATTGAGGAAATGCCCACGTTTTGTCCACTGTACTCGATCCCATCTGTATCCACTTCACCGCGAGTGCACATATTACATTTGTGCATTGTGATTCCTGATAATTTAAGGTCGATAAAGTGGTAAGTTTCTATTGGGTCTCAGTATATATTAAATTAAAAATGTAATCAAACATTTTTGAACAATGAGGCCAATTTGAGGGTGCACCGCTCCATTTGCCTTATCCGCTGATGAAAATCCACAAACTTATACAAAAATAAAAAATACGATAAAAAACGCACACAAATCGAAAAAGAACATTACACAATATTAACACTTTAGAAAACAAAAACATAATGAAACAAAACTCACTCGGTTTCATTTTTGGGCACTTTCCGTCAATTGCCACGAAGTTTGCAACCAAAAGCAGCAGGACAATGTTGACAGGTGACATCTGAAATGTAATTGTATTTGTAAAACATGAAGAACAATGACACAGCTATAAACATGATTTAGCTGATGTCATCACACCACGTGAGAACGTTTGATATGGAATTCCATATCTGCCATTCTAAACGCCGCCTGTCGCCCGTCTAAACGTCGCGCTTTGCCCGTCGCCCATCGCCCGTCGCCCGTCGCATGTCGCCCGTCGCGCGTCGACCGTCGTCCGTCGCTTTAGTTCAGAATTCAGTTTATTTCAAAACTACAGAAACTATATATTCAATGGTGCAGAGTTTTATTTTTTCACAAACCACAGTAGGTCTATAAATGGGAAATACACTGGTCCAACCACTCTCAAAGATAAAAACAACAAAATCCACATTTAGTTCACTTCATCTAAACGATATTTATTTTTTCGGAGTGGTTTTAAGATGAACTTATATTCACCAAAGTCTTATTACCTAAAAGTGCTTGTGGGGATAATGTTACATACACACAAACCGCAATCTGTGCGTGACCGCGTGTTGACCCCAAAGACGGCGGGATTATGTTTACGGGTTATGAATAGAACGTTCTGGAAGGTTTTTTTTGGACAATGATGTAATTTAACAGAAATTTCTAGAAGTGAAGTGAAGAAGAAACCTTTAGTATTTTTCTAGAAGGGATTAAAAACTATAAATACGGGCTGGTAGAGGATTTTAGGCAGGACTTGAGCAAACCAAGACTTCGGTAAACAGGAGTTGATGAGACTATATCGATACTTCAGTGTACACCCACTAGGACCTGTGATGTCGCTTACGCCTCGTCTGTGGAGTGTTTTGACAAAGTTCGTCTGGACCGAGTGAAGTGTCTGAGAGCTGAATTTAATTCCGGAAGATACATTTTGTGAACTAAATCTACAGTCAGTATTTTTGGGATTTCTTCTTTCCCATATTTTTGTCACGGTAGTCGACTTGTTTCCCCGTGGTTTCGTCTACTTCCGGCCGTTCGTTGGAGGTGAATTCGCCCACGTCCAGCTCTATTTACACTGTGTCAGAGAACTGTTTTTGGTGTCGTTTTCGCTGGAGCCTGCCCAGTCCTCGTCCGTAAGATCTTCTTATTTAGTATAAGATCTTCTTCTTATTTAGTATAAGATCTTTTCTTAATGTACACTTGTTTACCCTAATCATTGTATGCTTGTTAAACCCCATCGATATTTGTAGCGGCTGATATTTCATTATTAATTTTAAATCACAAGTTGTTTCTTTGTTCTTTATATCATTGTTACCTTGTTTGATTTCTTTGTTGCATCTGAGAAAATTCAGACTTTTTGAGTAATTTGCATTCACCTATAGTTTGAAGATTTTCGGATCGTAACAATAATGACCCATTTATATAAAATGATCCAAGCTTTGTTTAAATATAGGTTTTCCTGGCCAATTTCGAAAGTTTTTTGTTCTTTTTTGTTAAAGAACATTGAAATTCACGCCATTTTTACTGATCCGATCAAATTAGGGTTTCTTGTTTTAGATTGTCGAGTTCAAATTAATTTTCAGCCAGTAATTATTTCGTTCCTGTCATTCACAGTCAAACTAATCATCGATGCGCAAAGGATTTTGTAGATTTTTTTAAATATTCGCCTTCGCTTATGGGCAACCAGTTTCATCTTAAGAGTATTCCAATGCGCCCATGGCAAATTTCATTGAGTTTCTGATGATTTTTGTTGTTGTTAGTTATGAAAGTCACTAAGGCCTTTTTTCGAAACTTCTTTTGTGTCACTATCCAATTTCTTGATAATTAATGCCAATGTAAAAATTTTAAAGTACCCATAAGAATCCGAGGTACATACGGGGTCATCTTGCATAACAGATTTGTTCCCCATTGCAACGTTATTTATTCACATTTTCCCTTAAGTTTTACTTTCTTTCGGAAAGAATGCTCAAATTCTGAATTGATGTATATTTTTGCTGATTGAATGATGATGTAAAGGAACATTCAAAGGAGTCGGATATTAAATTGAATGAAAAAATCGCCGAGAAAACTTATATTAATTATTAATATAGGTTTTCCCAGCGAATTTAAAACCTTTTTTATTCAATTTAAGACCCAACTCATTTGAAAATGAATACTTCTTTCCATAGCAAAAATAAACATTCAAATAAAAAAGAAAAAAAAAAAAAACAGTTGCAAGCGTTTGATCAAGAATTCAGTTTCATCAATTGGCATTATTTGTCACATATGTACAGGCTCGGGTATGACATTTTAGTACAGATTCCTTTCCTAACAGTCTCATTTGCGTTGCTTGTCATGTAATTGCAGGCTTAAGAAAGCAACCTGCCTCCCCCCCAAAAAAAAATATATATAAAAAATATATATATATATATATATATATATATATATATATATATATATATATATATATATATATATATATATATATATATATATATATATATATATATATATATATATATATTTTTTTGCATCAATTGCGAAAAAAAGCGAAACTTTCAAATTCAAGATGAGATAATTAAAGTCATATAGGCCTATGCCGAAAAACTTTTAAGAACTAGCTAAACCCAGCTTTGAATGACAGGAAAGAAATAATTACTGCTTGGAAATTAATTTGAACGCAGCAATAATTAACAAAAAATAATAAAAAAAAAATAAAATAAACTGTATTGCTCGGATCAGTTAAAACGGAGTGCATTTGAATGTTCTATAACGAAAGTTTACAAACAACTGAATTAATGTAATCAAATAGATTCAATCTTACCATGGTTGTTCAGATATGAAGTCGAGCTGTGAGCAGAAGCAATCGTTGTGATGTTTGTAAGCTTGTTAGTTCACAGATCTACTTTTTATATTGTGATTTTTTTTTAATTGTAAGGACTGTCTACGGATACAGCAGTACGTGGAACCTTTACTGTCCCGCCCAAATTATAATTATATAATATAAATGTATCATATCATTTATACGATACGTAACACGTGACCATTCACTATCTTACTTTTGTATATCAATAACTTATAATACAGATTTTTAGCGCGCACATATCCACCCTGCTGGGCGCTCAAGGCGCGGAAACAAAGAAAAAACATGAATACAAACAATATACAATGATAGCACAGGGGAAAAAATAAATAAAAATTATGTACCGAGATACATGTGCCTACAATGCAATTACAAATTTTATTGTTGCATAGATCAAGGTCAGATGTTATTACACAAAACGTCCTATTGTTTTTGAAGATATGTTTTATTAATGGGTCACCATGAGAGTACAATAGCAGTTCTTGTGTGCCGAACATATTTTGCATCCTGGCTTAATTTTGACATTGTGTTTAATTGGATTAAAAGAAACACGCTAAAAAACGACTCGCTGTTGTCTGTACCTAAGCTGTATATTGATACTGACAAATGCTGACAATGAGCACCATTGAAATAATTTTTTATGGATTCTCATCTGCTGTATTTAGCAGCAACATGTTTGTGGACCCATATTCTTTTAAACTATTGTTAAGAATTTGAATTAGTCCATGTAACTCCTGTAACTTTTATAACTATCAGTACAATAGTACATGTTGGTCGCGACTTGGATACGCGTCATTGTGCGTCATTGTCCCCATTCGCAGGGGTTACCGGAACACTTAACAATCCTTCGAGTGATTACTGCATAAAAGGACTGCTCGTCCCCGCGATCACCAGATTCTAAGCTTCGGTTTTACCAAAGACGGACGGACAGACAGTCCTGTGGCTGCCGGGCCAGCCATGAGGCGTTGCCCCATGGAGTGTGTCGAGTTGCCGCTGACACTACATCTTCCATTACGGTCACCATCAACACTACTCTGTCGGCCCGTCTTCAACCTACTCTTCTCCCTGCTGCCGGTTTTGGTCCCTGAGTCATCAACGCAGCCTAGTTTCTCAACTCGATGAAGGCATTCCTCTTAGTATTACTATTTCCGATCCCCGAGTTGTCGATGTCGGCCATTCGAGACTTTCGCGACATTCACGACTAGACCAGCACCCGCCAGTCTACAAAACCCCAGCCTAGTTTCTCATTAGTGGTACCTCCCCTCAAAACCATGAACGTTTTGTTATTTATTATATATATTTTCATTGAATGTGATTACTGTTTATTTGAACTGTTGATAATTTGTTATATTAAATGACTTATATTTTGTTCTTCTAAATCCCGACTCCTATATAAATTCCTTTCAGTGGTGGTCTTTCCCTTTCTGTTAAGTTGATCAATTTGGTTCGAGACTTCGTAACACTATGCTCATCTGCGGTGATCTTCAGCGGCATTTGGGCGGCAGTAGCCACCGATGTAGCGATACACAAAGCT
Source organism: Zoroaster sp. YZ-2022 (assembly GCA_029582265.1). NCBI lineage: Eukaryota > Metazoa > Echinodermata > Asteroidea > Forcipulatida > Zoroasteridae > Zoroaster > Zoroaster sp. YZ-2022. Next base: position 29,546,664 of record CM055829.1, on the reverse strand, counting down.
ATACACAAGCTAAAGAAGGATAGATTTCGTTTGAAAAATACATGTATATTGATTTAGGGTGGCGTGGACAATATTTCTAGCATGGTGGAATAGGCTGCTTTTCGCCAAAGGAGACTTAAAAAGACATGCAAGGATATTTTTAAAGTTACATATTAATTCTTTACACATAAATCATTGGACTGCAGTGCAACAAAATTGTCACTATAAATGCACAGAATATACAAACTAGTTTTTAAATACCTGTTTTAAACAAATCTGACTGTGGTCTCTTTGTACCTGTATATGAAATTTTGATGGACAGCTTTGTGGTTTTGACAGTCAATGAACTTGGTAAGAATTAAAGGATAAATATTGAATTATATTACAACACAATGGTACAATTGTGGGATTTTGATTTGTTTTGGTTTATAGGCAGTTCACACCTTAAAGGAATTTACAACATTTGTAATTTACATATTATTCAATTAATAAATGATTATGTAAAAACTTACTTGGTGTAGAGTTGGTACACATATCAATTATCCTGAGAAATATTTTCCTCTTAAATACTTAGAGAAAACATGGATTGAAAATTAAAAATCATTTCTAGCAGCTTTTTGAGAAAAATTTAAACATAACAACCCTTTAATACTTTCTTGTTTTTTCTGAACGAAATGTCACATAATTCAAGATCTTTCAGATGATGCAAAGATTGTGAAAATATATTTTATGGTTCATGAGATATGATTTTTTGAAATATTAAACTTTGATTTAGTGTAATTTGATATCTGATGACCTCACTATTCACAATTTAGTATACAACTACATGTTAAGGTCTAACTATGTATTTTAAGGTTTTAAAGTTTTAAGGTTCTGTGAACTCTGTAACTATGTTTTTGTCTCTGGATACCCCTCAAGTCAGGTTGAAAACAAACATGATTGTGACCTTCAAATTAGTTATCCGTATACAGCATATAACTCAGCTGTATAGTTATGCATTATTTTTGGTAGAATGAACGGCGGAAAGGGAGACAACATCTGCCCCTTTCTCAACATTGATCAATAGATGTACTTGGAATATAAATATTGCACTTTATATTGTTATTATTCAACAGTAATACAACGACAGTACAGTTGATCCATATGGTTTGGTGCACATTTAACTTTCATTTAAAAAAACATGTGCATTATGAATTAGGAAATGTACAATACTCGTAATTAACTGGTTACAAACATTCTGGCTAGGCCTGTGATTTATTATTCCAAATCGAAGTTGGTAAAGGTACCAATCATTCTAAAATGATTATCCTGAAGTACTCCTTGTTAATGCTTGTTCACACTTTTCTCATTGACTTGACCGCTCTGCATTAGTTGTTAATAATATATTAGTTGGCTAAAAAAGTAGGCATACTCATAGAATCAGTTTTGCCATTATTGTAAATGCTGTATCTTCCCTTTAATAAAATCAGAAGTCTATTACCTTCATGTAGGTAATAGACTTCTGATAAAATGTGTTATGATTGTGACCAGTTGCCACGATGTTTATTTAATTTATAATTTTGTTTTTCTTCTATGGCCAACTTGACGTACTAAATAACTGGTAATTTTCAAAAATTTATAACATTTTTGAATTGTTTAAATCAATACTTAAGCCTACTTGAAATGAAGCTGATGAAGGGTTCAAACATTTCATTTCGAATTTATGAAAGAGTACTCCTTCTTAAATTCAGAGTTAGAATAAATAGGAAAAATCAGAATACATTTTCACTGTTTTGTCGTTAACGACACAACTTAAAGTTGAAATGTTGTGACAATCACAGTGACAAAGTGACAATCACAGGATTGAAAACCCCCATATTGCGTAGTAATTAAATGTTAATAAACTCTATCCAGTCCCTTATATCCCTGTCATTGCATACACCCTTTAAACGTCACAGGGGTGGATTTAAAGGGACAATATCGTCATGATCAGCAGAGCAGACTTTCATCAGGGCATGGAATCGGTGTCCCAGTTTAAGATGAATACAGTGACTGAAAATGACAGGCTCATTTTTGCAGCAGCAACGGTAATATGAACTTGTCATGCAGGTTATTATTTTCAGTCACTGCGTTAATCTAAAGTAGCACTGTATGCCCTGTTGATCGTGACGAAGTATTGTCCCTTTAAACTTTACCAAACAAACATTTTTTTTAAATGCACGTTGACACTTTGTGTTAATATAAATGTACCAAAATTTCACTTTCGGTATCCCAAGCGGTTGGGTAATTTTTTGCAAAATTTAATTTGCCGATTCTGTATTTGGTGGGCACACACCTCATTGCATATGACTCGGCAGCGACGTATGTTTTCTTCAAACCCATTTAGTACAATATGATTCCTATGATTACAATATGATTCCTATGATTCCAATATGAATCCAACTTCACCAACCTAATATAATTCCTCTCTTTTCACAACCTTTAATTATTATCGTCGCATGTGAGGAGTAAAACTATTTTGTGATGAACAACCAAATGCAAATCTTTGGAATTGATCATTTATTTTCAATGTTTTGGGTTATATTTTCACGTTTAATCATGTGTTGAATATCACATATAAAGCGACCTCTAACTGGCCGTAAATCTTAATTATAGCTTTAAGTTGCAAAACGCAAACCCAACATAACTATTTTCTAAGAGAGGTGAAACTCGTGAAACTGTGGACGAATTTTCTTGGGGGAAAACGGAAGTCTAAAGGCGATGACTGCGTTAATTCTGATTTTCGTTTGTGTATTGTATTAACACATGACATATACAACGGTTGTTTTAGGTTGCTGTTTAGCTTTAATTATTGTACTGCTTGTAATAACATGGAATTTTTGAAGGCTACATCTGGTACAAATGAGAGCTCGAAATAAAGGACAACGAAAGTGAAATTACCGTAAACTGTGGACACAAAGGTGCTGCAGACGACAAAACGTAATGTATTATATTCTAATTAGAGAAGAACTCAACCATGAGGTGAATGAAACTAAGGCAGAGTATGTGACGTAGATGGCTGTTGTATGTCGGAGATACTTCAGTGTACAGTGAACTATGTGCCTAGATGATGCAAAGATTATGAAAATATCTTTTGTGGTTCATGAGATATGATTTTTTGAAATATTAAAATTTGATTTAGTGTAATTGGATATCTGATGACCTCACTATGACGTCACAACTTAGTATACAACTACATGTTAAGGTCTAACTATGTGTTGTTGTCTAACTATGTTCTGTGAATTCTGCAACTATGTTTTTGTCTCTGGATAAGTCTTATTGAGAAGGAGAAGAAAAACCCCGAACAATAACAAGAGGTGTTCGCGCTATAGCTCGAATACCTAATAAGGACCCCTCGAGTCAGGTTGAAAACAAACATGATTGTGACCTTCAAATTGGTTATCCGTATACAGCATATAACTCAGCTGTATTGTTATGCATTATTTTTGGTAGAATGAACGGTGGAAAGGGAGACAACATCTGCCCCTTTCTCAACATTGATCAATAGATGTACTTGGAATATAAATGTTGCACTTTATATTGTTATTATTCAACAGTACAATAATACAACGACAGTACAGTTGATCCATATGGTTTGGTGCACATTTAACTTTCATTTTTAAAAACATGTGCATTATGAATTAGGAAATGTACAATACTCGTAATTAACTGGTTACAAACATTCTGGCTAGGCCTGTGATTTACTATTCCAAATCGAAGTTGGTAAAGGTACCAATCATTCTAAAATGATTATCCTGAAGTACTCCTTGTTAATGCTTGTTCACACTTTTCTCATTGACTTGACCGCTCTGCATTAGTTGTTAATAATATATTAGTTGGCTAAAAAAGTAGGCATACTCATAGAATCAGTTTTGTCATTATTGTAAATGCTGTATCTTCCCTTTAATAAAATCAGAAGTCTATTACACACAGAGAAGAAATTACACAGCTTGTGTAAAATCTTACCTATTTGAGAGGTTGCAGGCGAACCTCATAACTGTTGGGTAAAACTTTACCCAACAGGGGTTGGGTAAAGTTTTAGTTAATAGTTGTGTAAAACTTTACTTCGATATTAGGTAGTTTCATTTACTGAATTGTTAGGTAAATCTCAGTTATGTAAAACATTACCCAATTATGAAGTATGACTTTACCTCTTTACAATGTAAAAGATAAAATCTTAGTAAATAGTTGAGTAAAACTTTACTTCGATATTAGGTAGTTTTATTTAATGAATTGTTATGTAAACCTCAGTTATGTAAAACATTACCTAATTATGAAGTATGGCTTTACCTCTTTACAATGTAAATTGTATAAAAATCCTTTTATAACAGGTAATCTATTTAGATATGGATTGAATGCTCTGTTGTTTAAAGGTATTTTGGGGCGAAATGAACACATCCGTATACAGAGACTCGGTGACACAACATGAACTTTAAAGTATAACAAACTCTTTATTAAAGTTTAACCAATTAAGTTATAGATTACAACACTGTTAAAAGCAACACCAAATTCAACAATTAAACTATAAAAATATAATAGACCATTATCATGCTGCCACCATCTTATGTTCCTGTATCCCCATGAAAATGAATGCTATTGGAACCAGCCTAGTTTCCCTTCCAGCCTCGGTTTGGTTAAATTGATTTGAATGGGGAAAAAATCGAGATGGCCACAACATGATAAAAGTCTGGTCATGTTTCTCAATATCCACGTTTGTTTATAGACCTACAGCAATTTCCAAACAAAACGTCTTTTTACTTTTATTTTCAAAAATACAAGTCGTTAATTTTGTGCAATCAAACTCTTTAAATGTATAGTTTTACATATCATGTATTTTGTGATATGGTCCTTGAGTTTTGTTGAGGTGGGCTGGGGACATCTTCTGTTTTGCCTTAATAATGAAACATGCATTGCACCTGTGTATCATCAAACTTTAAGGGTTTAATGTTAAGTCCTGTAGCATACTTGTTTTTCGTAATATGAGGTCAATTGTTAATTATGCATTTTCTCTGCTTCTCTTTTGGTTTTGTTTTATGAAATGAAGGCCATTAGAAGAACTTTTAAATGATGAATTTGGCTTTGTATGTGTTATTTTTTTGGGGAAGATACAAGTATTTAAAGTTTGGAGGTTATGCTAATTAGTCAAAACTCAAAATTGGTCAACAGATACTGACCTGTTTCTGAAAGACTAACTAGCCAAAATAAAAAAAATAAAAAAGAATAATAAAAGCACAATATAACAAAATATATAAATGGCGGGGGGGGGGGGGGGTTGTCATACATGTATAAACCAATCACTACACAAAATATGAATACAATCTGTGAGGGTCTTGTAAACAAATCATATGAATTTACATTGAATGATCAAAAAACAAAAAGATATCTTGGCACTGTCTGATTAGATATGAAGTAAATATACCTTCAATTATTTTGATGGTTGTTTCATGTTTATTTTTGTCAACAACTATCAGTTGGTACAATGTACTTCAGGAACGTTTGTATATAAATCAGTCCTTCCATGAACAAGGTAACACATTTAAAAGCTAACAATCTTAAAATGGTTAGAAAACCTTTTTCAATATCACATTGCTTACATTTTGCACAGCAATTTGAAAAGTAGTCAAGAAGTCAAGGGCTTCATGTTTAAAAAACTATGCTCCATGGGTTGGTCAACTTTAATTAGTTGCATCCTGAAATGAACTGTATGCCCTGAAGTCTCGAATAGCACTGCTCTTTACGTTACCTTTGAGTTCAAACACAACTGACTCCATGAACTCCCACACCCCTGAACACTTCTCTTGGTACTGTAAGTCACCTACAAAATAGGTTTTGAAACAAACATCCACTTGCTTTGACTAGCGACGATTGCAGGAGTGCATGTCTCTCAACTGATTGTTTCACACTTTTGTACAGTTTCAGGTTCCTGGTCATCATCAAATTCTCCCCAGTGTTCAAAAGCATTCTCACCATCAGCTACATTTAAATGCTCATCTATATTTTGTACAACATCTTCTTCGTCATTTGTTTCCATATGATTGTGTTCTAAGTGGCGTTTATATGTCGATCCACGCCAGAATGTCTTGTGACAGTGATGTTCCGCACAAATCAGTTTAGTGCATGTTGAAGATGCAATTAGATGAACAAACTTCATGTGCTTAAAAAGCCCATGGATTCCTCCTTGTACTTTGGTGAGACATTTGCAGCATCTGAAGGATTTCATGTCTCTTAGTCTTGGTAGTGTGACTGATGGTTAAATCTCTTGCCGAAAACTTCAAGTCATTTGTCATTGGACACAGGGTTAATAGTTAGGTAGGCCTATGCTGGAAGTATCTATTAAATTACTGTACCTCTGCCTTATGGAACTTCATGAACTTAAGTCGTACTCCCAGCTTAGGAATTATCTCCTTTGCAGTCTCATCCGTAATTAGAGGGAAAGACTCATCATCAAAACCATGTTCTGTAAAGAAACAGAAACGTGTAATAATATACATGTATAGTAATTTCTAGACTTCACACACGGACCACACATGTAGTTGCAAGAATTGAGGGTTATGATCATCACAAACATTACATGATAACAAAATCAATGATAACTTTAACAGACATAGCCTACATGTAATACTGTATACAAAAAATTACACTTATGCTGAAACAATTGTTTGTATGCATCAACATTGGCACTTTAATGATTTGAATGAAGTGTTACTTGTGGACCTGAAGGCTAGAATTATGAAGGACCGACAAAGGTGTATTTAAAGAACTGAAAAACAATGTTTATTAGTGGATCACGAAACTTGTAAAGTTCCATTTGAAGTGCCATTTAGAAAAGTATCACTGCATGCTTGTCGGGTCAGTCACATGCCAAATTAAATGTTTACTGCACACAGTTCATGTCAGAAGTCAACAGGTCAAGTGTAGTTCATATCCATGTAGGCCTACAGTAGTTGTGTTACAAAAGCATTCATGATGGTGTTCCTATAATACTAATACTAGAGACATCTAACATAAACATTGATGACAATATTAGCATGATTAATATTCATGACTTTGGCCCAAATCGCGAATACTTTCATTCTCATGGCCTGAGGACTTTTCTCGTAGCCTTTACTATTTTCGTGTTGTCTCAATGATCAAGGCTAATGGACCTACCAGCACACCTCCAAATTGTAGTTTTTTGTACCACAACGACCGATTGACACGTACACCGCCATTTAATACTGACAGTGACTGACACACATCACACTGTTTAATATAGGCCTACACACAACATGTTGTAACAAACAATAGAGCTCTGTGCTTAATATGAACGGTATTTTAGTCTGACCCTCTCATCCTTGCTCTATGCAACAACATTAAAATAGGGAGTAGGGCCAGGAATCGCACATGGGCAAGACCACTAAGGCATGTTTTGCAATCCAATCTGCCCGGCCGGGCGGCCGCCACAAGTACACGGCAAGCTGTAACACCGCGTGAAACTTTGCAAGACCATGGCATTTATAGACACTCGTTTAAACGTTTATCAGTCAACAATCGCTTACGTTTTACAGCCCGCTAACAAGTCAAACTTAGTGTATAATTAAAATGAAAAACAGTTATAATGAAATTCTGTGTGATATTTACCTTCGAACGTCTCAATTAAGCCTTCTAATCTCCACTCTCGGAGTTTTACTTTCATCATGTCCTCCATTTTTCAGGTGACTGCACTGTCAAACGCACGCACGCGGTGGATTTTGCACAGTTAGTATGTACAAAAACAATTTTTTACATTTCTGCGATAAATATTACTTCACACATGTAAACTTTTTCATTCACCTCAGTAAAATTCACGTAATATATGTTAACATATGCTTTTCTTTATTAACTATTTCATAACTCATGTAAATAATCCGTTTTACTCAGAGAACGGGTTAATTAAAATTTACACAAATGTTTGGTTTTATTTTTTTTATGGATTCTTACTTAAATAGGCCTAAGGTTATTTCTTACTTAACGTATTTAACATAACTTTTTTTTACCATTCATTTTCTGAGTGTACCTTCATGTAGGTAATAGACTTCTGATAAAATGTGTTATGATTGTGACCAGTTGCCACGATGTTTATTTACTTTATAATTTTGTTTTTCTTCTATGACCAACCTGACGTACTAAATAACTGGTAATTTAAAAAAATAATAATAATTTTTGAATTGCTTAAATCAACACTTAAGCCTACTTGAAATGAAGCTGACGAAGAGTTCAAACATTTCATTTCGAATTTATGAAAGAGTACTCCTTCTTAAATTCAGAGTTAGAATAAATAGGAAAAATCAGAATCCATTTTCACTGTTTTGTCGTTAACGACACAACTTAAAGTTGAAATGTTTACAGGTTTGTTGTTTACTGTACATCTTGATTCAAAGCATATTCATCGGAGCAGTTCTGCTAATATTACCAATAATGACATCCCCTTTAAAGCTTTGCAGAAACATATACTAATTGTTGTATTCATAACAAATAGCCCCTTTAGACTTCCAAAATTGGAGGTAAAAGCAGCATACAATAACTTCAAATATATTCTGCATAGTGGCTTCATCTTGTTTATTTAAACAATGCTTTTAAGCTTATATTACCTGATGTATTTAGGTACCTGATGTACCTGATGTCCACACAGGCATGATGTCCACACAGGCATGATGGCAAAGGTAAAGAAAGCGAACGAGACATCTGACAGCTTCCCAGTAAGTAATGGTGTGAAGCAAGGATGTGTGTTGGCCCCAACGTTGTTCTCAATCTTTCTCTCGGCTATGCTGGAGGAGGCCTTTGGTGATCTCGAGGAAGGTGTCTACATACAATCCCGTCAGGATGCCGACCTCTTCAATGTCTCACACTTCAAGGCCACGACAAAGACCACACAGATCCTTGTGAGAGAGCTCTTGTTTGCAGATGACAGCGCTCTCGTTGCACACACACCAGAACAGATGCAGCGCATTGTGGATGCATTTTCAGCGGCATCAAAGATGTTTGGGCTACAGATCAACATCAAGAAGACTAAAGTACTGTTCCAACCCGGACCAACTCATAGAGAGGGGAAGGAAATTCTAGTAGACGGCACAGCCCTACACAAGATAGATGACTTCACCTACCTCGGAAGCACCATTTCAAAGGATGGCCGCATTGACACGGAGTTGACAAAGAGGATGGCCAAGGCGAGCAGCGTTTTTGGGAGACTGCGAACCAGGCTCTGGAATAATCATCATGTCTCAACAAGAGTCAAGTGCAAGATCTACAGAGCCATTGTTTTGTCAACTCTTTTATATGGTGCGGAAAGCTGGACCCTATACAGGAGTCAAGTCAAGAAACTCCACGCCTTCATGATGAGACACCTACGATCAATCATGAGAGTTACCTGGAAGGACAAGGTGACCAATAACGAAATCTTGGAGCGAGCTCACCTACCCTCGATGGAGGACCTGCTCATCCGAAAGACCTTACGATGGACAGGCCACATCATCAGGATGCCCTCCGAGAGACTACCAAAGCAGATACTTTTCTCTCAACTCACTGCCGGTGCAAGAAAGATTGGACGGCCACGGCTCCGCTACAAGGACACCAGTAAGCGGAACCTCAAGATGCGAGAAATCGACAGCAAGACCTGGACAACTCTTGCAGTCCAGCGACCTGACTGGAGATCAGCTGTGAAATGATATGATGGCGGTCATTGTCGCTTCGCGACCGACAGCTACTAACCTGATGTATTTAGGTACCTGATGTACTTGGTAATTAGTTTTTACAAAATATGAATTTTGCAAATCCGAGAAAATTAATACAAGAGCAGTCGCAAACTAACTTTCGACAACTTTTCTGTTTGGTCAGTTTATACCATTTCCCCCTATAATGTATCATTGTAGTGCTATAATTCCTCTGGTTATTGCAATTTGTTTGTAAATATGTCTTTCTGGGGTCGTACACAAATTTGTTATATCCCCACATATGAATCACCAAGTGACAATCACAGGATTGATAAAAAAAACCATATTGCGTAGTAATTAAATGTTAATAAACTCTGCCCAGTCCCTTATATCCCTGTCATTGCATACACCCTTTAGACGTCACAGGGGTGGATTTAAAGGGACAATATCGTCATGATCAGCAGAGCAGACTTTCATCAGGGCATGGAATCGGTGTCCCAGTTTAAGATGAATACAGTGACTGAAAATGACAGGCTCATTTTTGCACGAGCAACGGTAATATGAACTTGCCATGCAGGTTATTATTTTCAGTCACTGCGTTAATCTAAAGTAGCACTGTATGCTCTGTTGATTGTGACGAAGTATTATCCCTTTAAACTTCACTTGTGTTTACCAAACAAACATTTTTTTTTAAATGCACATGTTGACACTTTGTGTTAATATAAATGTATCAAAATTTCACTTTCGGTATCCCAAGCGGTTGGGTAATTTTTTGCAAAATTTAATTTGCCGATTCTGTATTTGGTGCGCACACACCTCATTGCATATGACTAGGCAGCGACTTATGTTTTCATCACACCTATTTATTACAATATGATTCCTCTCTTTTCACAACCTTTAATTATTATCGTCGCATGTGAGGAGTAAAAATATTTTGTGATGAACAACCAAATGCAAATCTTTGGAATTGATCATTTATTTTCAATGTTTTGGGTTATATTTTCACGTTTTAATCATGTGTTGAATATCACATATAAAGCGACCCCTAACATAAGGTTATTATATTTTTCTGATAAAGATAGACATAGGCCTATTCAACAAACGTGCACTGAAATCAAATTCCTTCCAAATAGCACTTAGCGAAAAAGGTGAATTTTGAGCTGTGGACCGTAAAGCACATGGTTTCGATGTCAATGTGATGCGGTAAACTCAAAGAAAACTGGCCGTAAATCTTAGCTTTAAGTTCCAAAACGCAAACCCAACATAACTATTTTGTAAGAGAGGTGAAACTCGTGAAACTGTGGAATTTTTCTTGGGGGAAAACGGACGTCTAAAGCTGATGACTGCGTTAATTCTGCGTTAATTTTGTTTGTGTATTGTATTAACAAATGACATATACAACGGCTGTTTAAGGTTGCTGTTTAGCTTTCATTATTGTACTGCTTGTAATAAGGCCAAAAAAAAAAGATGTTGAGTTGCCCTCCACCGACCGACCCAAAAGTGCTGAAATCTCGGGTCGGGTTTTTTATTTATTTATTTTTTTCCCCCGTCATTCATATCATAGGCCTATTTATTAATGAAACTTACCAATTTTCTTTGTATAAAACATAATACGTTTGATTTGTGAAATTTTTCACTTTTTTTACCGGTAAATTTACCGGTACCCAAGACTCAAACTACATGTTTTCAAATCGAATGGCTCCTCACATGTTTTCCACTGGCTTCGCGCACTGTTTTGTATGTCAACGATTGCGACTCAATCTACACGTTTTCAAATCAAATGGCCCTCACAAGTTGTGCACTGGCTCCCGGTCCCGCACTGTACGTGTGTCAACGATTGCGACTCGATCTACACGTTTTCAAATCGAATGGCCACTCACATGTTGCATGTTGAGCATATTGCACGCAATATGGATGAATTTGCTGTGTCAATCACAGCGAAAAGTACAGCAAAAATGCTTGGGATACTTTTATTCTGAAGCAAAATTCCTTGCTGATAGGTATACAAATGAAAAACATGGTATGTGGTTTCAGTTCCAATGCATTTCAATCTTAAAATGACAGTCAAGGAGAAAAAAATAATAATAAATAAATCCCGACCGACCGACCCCTTCAAATATTTTCACTGGAGGGCAACTCAACAATTTCTTTTTTTAGCCTAACATTGAATTTTTGAAGGCTACGTCTGGTAGGAGTCGTAAAACATTTTTGGACGAGGCTTAAATCGCCTAAAAACGAGTACTAAGCTACCGTTTCAGCAACTCAATCCATATTTATTTGGATTTTTAAAATGTTCAAAAGTATTTTGACTTAATCATGAAAAGTAGAATTTAGAAAAATTGCAATAAATTGACAATTTCTTTCATAAAAATATTTTCATTAAATATGAACATTTATTTCATAAATATTTGGAAAAGTGGACTTATGATTAAGTCAAAATACTTTTGAACATGTTTTTAATATTTTTCCAACAAAGCATATAAATGAAATAGACCCTTCAGATGCTACCAAAAATTTGGCTGGTTCATGTTCTAGCAATTGAAAGGCTTAATAATTATTTGCCTTGTTGATGATCTCTGCAGACCCGGGCTGAGGGCAATATTAGTAATTCAGATAATGTAAACAGACATATGACAGAGTACACAATTAGAATAATGGAAATTAAACGAGTGTCTTCAATATGTCAACTGCCTTAGTAACAAACTATATGACTGGGAGGAGGTTATCAATAAGCTTGGGGATGGACATTGAACGAATTTGAATTTATACTGAAGTACTGGAAGAGCTTAATAATAAACGCATAGAGACTTTCATTTGAAGGTATTACGTGCTATATAAGAACTGTTCATTATTGTTATTAATGCCAAATATCAAACGTTTTGAGACAACTGTTGTTGTCCTTGTTAAAATGAAAAATTCATTTAATTTCTGTTTCTCATGACGAAGACTTTCATGTGTAGGAAGAACAGGTAAGTTAAGCTAAAATCAGATCTTATATTTAAGTCTCTTATTTTAATAACAGGATATGAAAGAATTTCAAATTGACCCAGTCTGCGCACTTCTGCATTGAAACCAAGGCTCTTGTTTCAAGTCACAACGACTCATGCTCCCATCATACAGCACATGCGAGAGCATCGTTATCAAACACGGAAGTGCGCAGATCAACGTTAATTTCGTCATTTTGGGATTTGTCTATACTTAACATTTTGTGCCACAACAAATATTTATTTAACAAATGGAGAAAATTAATAGTATTAGATTATCATTTAGATACTTAATAGAACAGTTTACTCCACAATTAAAATCAAACACCAGCCCAAAACCAACATGTTTATTGTAACAGCTTCGTGATGTATTCTGTCCCATTCTTCTTCCTTTCTGTTTCATCAATTCTAGGTTTTTGTTTGTGATTCCATTCTCATCCCTACCACTGCTGTCCATTACTTCAAAGTATTACAAAATAATAGATATATAAAAAATAAATAAATAAAAACAAAAAACAAACAAAAAACAAAACGCTAAATTTCCATAAATATTTAAGTTTATATGTGCATATTATTTAATATTGGTCAAATGTACATTAAGGCCACCCTTCGTGGACTTTGGAACAACAAAAAGTGGAGAACCTGTTATGGAACTGAATGCAACATTCAAATTTATATTACTTGGGATTTAGACAGATATTGCAGAAAGAGCTCATAACCTTTTTTTTAAATGAAAATCTTAGTTTTTTAGGGGTCCATTTATCTCTTTTTGGTATAGGCCCCAAAACAGTCGCCGGTTTCTGGTCATAGGTCGGCTTCAATATGATTTTTTTTGTTTAGTAATCTTTCTTTTGAAGTGATGCATGTTAACATGTATACGCGGTTATTGGAACCAGACCAAATTTTCCATGCACAAAGTATGATGGCTAAGAGTAGCCACACAAATTGAGCAAACGTTTCTACCCCTCGATCCAGCAATTTTGGCTGCAATTGGACATCGTTTCACAGCAAACAATAATAAAACTAAATATGCAGATGCGCGGGTCTGAGTTGACGCGCTGGAGAACAACAAACCGGAGACTGTTTTTTGTGCCCTTATGTTGAATTTTTCATCTGTTTACATGCAGAATTATTAAAGTCAAAAAGCAATACATAACGAGACCTAAATGTTTGTCTTTACAAAAACTACGTGTTTGGGTTAACTTCTGGTTCAATCAAGTGAGCAATTGATGACGTCATAATCATAATTTTGAAAATGTCTGACGTTTTTTATCATGACAATACCAATTTCATTTTCAAAAGACCTATAAATTTTGTGTTAGAATGTCTTCAGTTTTAACTTCCTGTTTGGAACGGAAGTAAAGGTCAGGTCAGGTAATTATTTAAAGCAGGATACAGCTACACAAAACAGATCAACATTGAGTATAAATGTTACACGCCATGAACAAAACAAGAACAGCAATTCTGAATAATTGATTTGAATGTTGCCCCTTCACCGACTTATAGCTAAGCTCTGTATACTCAGTACGTTCAACTGTCGACAGGAAATAACATCAGTGGTTAGGAGTCACACCCATGATATCCTACGCACTAGTGCAAGCAATATTGATAATAATACGTTCATTTCAACACTCTTGTGTTCAAGAAATATATCATTACACCATCCTATGAAAGTGACATCACAATAGGTGCTCACATTAAGAAAACAACGAAAAACTGTTCAAAGTTTGTTTTTATTATTAAAAAATATATATGTTTTAAGTTTTATATTTTATAAAATCTAAATTCGACCTATCAATTCCTGGTTTCTCGCGGAAGCATTTCAGACGAAATAATTTCTCATGATTATTGAGACGTGTACCAACTTTACAAAAGCACGTTTTGGGATAATAGTTCGTTCGTTCATCTGCCACCTTTCATAGTAGTTCGTTCATTTGATAATCTGGTGATAACTGATGTAACTAGTAACTAGGGTCCAATTTTCAGGAGGGCACTAGTGGGTCCACCACTTTTTCTAGGGGGGCATGTCAATAATTGAATCCTACAGTCTCAAATAGGGAGCTATTTTTTAAAATTTTGAATGGGGGTACTCGGGGGCACGGACCTCGGCTGGGGGGGGGGGGCGGGAGGCACGTGCCCCCCATAGTTACGCCACTGTATTTCCTCTTAAACCTCCAAGATTCCCGATGATGACATGACGGCTAGATTACTAGTATTGCATTAGATACTTGAAAGCACTGTGTATACAGTTCTTAGATAATATATGTTGGTGGTTGGTTAATATCAAATTAATTGTTCAATGTCTGCAACATTAGTATTCCATTGATTAATTATACTGTATAATATTTCTGAAAAAAATACTGCAAACATTCCCATCAGTCAGATTGTTTAGTTGTTGAGACGAAATTCAGAGCAATACAATGGTTTAGGTGATAATTATTAGAATTATTAGAAGCTTGAACACACCCAGGCTTGCTGTGATATGAGCTGAACTCTTGGGAGTATCATCAGCAGAGGCTGCTATGTCAGTGACATGATTGTCTACTACTTCGAACATTTGACGACTTGCGAACCGCCCTTCCCAGGTTGAGTTGTGCAGGATGCCGAGGAAGGTGTGCCTTTTGCCCCACTACTCTGCATATGAGCCACCACCGAGCCTGACTTAACATTTTCTCGTGAGTACATCATGGCTGAGGCTGCGGAGCCCTTTTGCACGCCCGATGACTTGAAGCCCAAACTCTGGGTACTCAAGTTCCTTCATAATAGTTATAATTGCATGGGACAAAGGAAGAAGTAAAACCTTTCTTCTGATATTTTTTATTGAAGCAAATTTCCAGCATGACATGATAATATGTCCCTTCACGTTCATACTCTAATGTCCATTTATGCAGTTACAGTGTATTTCTACACAAAGACATTAAAGTGAAGTTTTATTTGAACATTATTGAACATTATTCAACAGCAGTGGCGTAGCCACTGGGGATCAGGGGGGTTCAACACCCCCATGGACCTGCCTTTTTTTAATTAAAAAAAGATAAAAGAAATAACAAGGGTATTAGAAGAAAAAGAATAAAGAGATTTATCCAAAGACACATACTTATCAAAACTTTAAGACAACTGAGAAGCACTTTTTTGCCAAAAGTATTTTATGTTCTAGTGATTTGTAATTTTGTTTTGTATTAATAGATAAGTAATTAACCTAAAAGATTAAAAAAAATATTACCTACTTGGTCTAGTGTCCAGGATGCAGTTATCTACAAACGACAAAGCGATATATTCTCAGCAAGATGCTGTCTTTTGAAGAAAGCTCTGAACAAACCTGATTCTAGATAGCCAGGAGTGAGAAATGGTGAATTATTGCTGCGCCACGAATATAATTCTTACAATAAAAGGGAATCTCCCTGATTTCCGCAACAGGATTGGATGTGAAACTGGCAATACCATCGCGTGTACACTATCTAGGCAATATTGTTAACATTGTATAGTTTGAACCTCCAGACAAGACACACAGTAGTTGTATGTGTGGTCCACAGTGTCAAATGCCGCAATCAAATCAAGGAGGATCACAGCAGTTTGCATTTGCCAGTGCAGGTCCCTAGCCAAACATTTCCAAGGAATGGGAATATAGCCCCTTTACGGTGACCTATGGAAGTTTTTATGACCTCATTAAATAGATCTTGTCGAACTCAACATATCCACGAAGTGTCATGAAAATCGGTTTACAAATACTGCAAATACGGAGTAGGGGGAGGGGGGGAACGATGGTATGTAAAATCATTCTGAAATACAGAACATATGTATCACATGTACAGACCACATCGTACATGTATGTAGTCTGTGCTATAAGAAGAATTCAATACATAACAATTAGCTCGATGTTTCTCAAGCGGCTTCTCGACTCGTTACTTGGTGACTTCAACGTTTTGATTACGCCATATTGAATATTGAACAGGGTGCTTGAGTAAGGGGTAACATCAAAAGACGTATGATAAATTCTCATCATACGTCCTTCACTTTCCCCTGGATACCACGGGGGACCGTGCCCCTCCCCCAGCCGAGGTCCGTGCTCCCGGGTCCCCCCTAGTTCCCCCATGAAAATTGGACCCTAGTTACGCCACTGCCATGCATGGTTGTATGGGTCCCACTCAAGTCACACGTGGATTCCTTTCCCCATAGATACAATATTCAGTGCCGGATCAAGGGGGGGGGGGAGGGGATCAAAGGAAGGCATGCACATAATGTCTACCATCTATTTCCAGATCATGTGCCTATCCCTCCTTTGCTGTATGTCCCCCTCTTTATCAACGTGCCTTCCTTTTCTGCGACCTTGGCAATTATTTTAATATTCTTGGCACAATAACTCCATCATTAAATTGAAGTTCACGCTGCCATCAAGTGGTATCTGGCTAGCCTGTGCTTATCAGGCAAGTTCAGTTGTCGAGAGGTAAGATGTCTTCAAGTAAATAAGTTTAATGTCGTTGGTTCGAATCTTGATCGAGTCATATGTGGAAGCAATGGGTATTAGGAAGTAATTTAGTTTCTGTCTTTAATTTGTTTATACATATACATTTTAACACAGAGCCTTTCATATGATTAATAATTTAATCGCGTGAAACAGAATAAGAGTAACATATTTAAAATGTTGATTTTGATTACATTTTTTTCAGATTTATACACATTTTACACTTGACATTTCTAGTTGAATTTGTGAATTTCTATTGTTCAGTGTCACCACAAAGTTGTAAACTTTTTAAATGAGAGTGAAAGAAATAAAATAAAATCAATCAATCAAATACTATACTTATGAATCTTATTTTTCAACAAACCGAAAATATAATGTTCCAAAACCAAATTTTGTGTTGTTAAAACAAAATTATACTTAACCCTATCAAGCCTGGGGGGGGGGGGCGGGGCGCACAATGTGCCCCATGACATTTTAATAATATCTCCAGAACGCTCCGTTCGATCATGCTGAAATTTTCTGACTTTTCCTAACTATTTTGTGGGGCCCCCTCACGAACAAATCAATGATAATGGGTTTTCATGGTTGCCATGGCAACCTTTTATTTTGAACACGTTCAATTGAATTTCCACATTTTTTTGTTAAAAATACAAGATTTTTAATACTGTTAAATATACAATATGGGTTTTTGGGTTTATTGTCAACTTTTAAACTCTGAACTGGACAATATTGAGTCATGTGACCACTTTCAATGCATGCTGGGAATCCAATATGGCCGCCAATACGTTTAAATGCAATAACTTTTATTTTGTCCGAAAAACCTGATTTATAAAAGGTTTTTTCAATTCTTTTTGCTCATTGTATAATTGTATGTCATCAGTAGTACCATGGATGTTATTATATCTGCCTGTATTGTACTTTTGGTTAAAAATTGGGGGTCAAAATATTTAAAAATAGTTTTTAGAACAAATTGACCCAAAATATTGCTTGTATCGTCCTCTAGCGGTATTTTAAATTTTGTCATATTTCTGCCTGTTCTGAAAACAACATTTGTGCCAAATGTCATGGCCAACGGACAAAAAAATTAAGAAAGTTATGGGAAAATACTATTTTTGACAAAAAATGAGAACGAAAAAAAAAGCCCAGGCTTGATAGGTTTAATAGAACTAATGAGATCTGCATATTTTATATAAACTTATTCATTTGCTACACAATAATGATAATCTTCACCTGTGATAAAATAATTAATTCATGTTTAATTTCAGCAAGGACAACCAGAATAAATAAAAATCTTCCAGGTGGGTATGGTTAATTGGCTAAGGAATTCGTGCAAAGATAATAGACTTTACCAAATGAACCAAATACAATGTTATAGAAATATTTTTGTGATGTGTAAAATGCATTTGGTTTAATAATGAAACTAAAGTTCGTTATGTTGTCTTTACTGCAGGCCAAAGACCGATGGTAATGAGCTAAATTTGTATTACATAAAGTAAACACAGTCGTAAAAGCAGTTTTATCAATACCAATGTTATGCCCATCCTATGTGCATTATGTTAGCTCATTTACAGCAATATGCATTTTGCACGTTAGATCTTTCTTCGAAAGGAATGTAACCTGTCCCATGAAGTGGCCGATGGCGTCTAATCTTGAGTATGGGCTCTTTATGAGACAGTTTATGACAATTTGACATGGATAAACATCTATATACGCGTGAAGCTCTTCCCTTTTCATTGTACATTCCCCATTTGCGCATAGTGTAACCCTTCTCAAAGGCTCCTGCCATCTCGTCCAGTGAACACAGGTGAGCATCATATTTTCGACAAGCCGCGATGCCCAGACTCAGGTCTTGGGTTGAGAACCTCCCATTTGTCATACAGATAGGAAAGTCTGTTGGTTAAGTAAAGACAATTAATTACCAATTCATCACCATTTTCCCTAGTGGGCTGCATCCCATACAATTTCAATAAGAAT
Source organism: Zoroaster sp. YZ-2022 (assembly GCA_029582265.1). Taxonomy (NCBI): domain Eukaryota; kingdom Metazoa; phylum Echinodermata; class Asteroidea; order Forcipulatida; family Zoroasteridae; genus Zoroaster; species Zoroaster sp. YZ-2022. The sequence goes on along the minus strand of CM055829.1, from coordinate 29,527,579 downwards.
CTTAATAGGTAGCATAGAACCCCGTAATACTCAGATCACCACATATTGCAATGTTTTATATTTAGTCTATCTTGAAATCCCACGGGGTTCTCATACGGAGCAAAATAATGTCCCAATGGGGCTAAGGATTGTGTTGTCTTATCCCAATGAAACAATTATGGTGCCCCCTTCCTCTCCACAACACCTAAGCACGTCATGTCCACACCCACAACAAGTTAATAATTGTTCGACTTTGTTATGTCTCCCTCATTACATATAACTTTTAACCAGGCTTTATGTACAGTGTGTCTAAAAAAAAATGCAAACAAAATGTAACGGAATGCCAGACGTAGAATGAGTAACCAACATAGATGATATAGGTATGGTTTGAAAGATACCCCTTTCCACTTTGAAATGAGACATCAAACGTCCAAATCTGATAATTGTTGACAGAGTTATGAGTACTTTTCCAAGAGAGGTCAAATTGACGATGGGACCAAGTTTTTAAATGCAGTGATAATCGATTTTGTTTAGATGTGCAAGTGTTGCAATGTGGATGAACTGTTGATGATTACATCCCTTCCCCCTCAACATGCCCTCCCTCTCGCTCGATACACAGGCGACATCGTCTCTCCATGTCTCCCATCGCTCTCCTAACAACATCTGGAGTCTGCCGCAGGACGTCAATCTCAGCTGTTATTCTGTCACGGAGAGTCTGCAGGTCCGGAGGGGGAGTCGTGTACACCTTGGATTTCAAGTATCCCCAGAGGTAGAAATCACACGGGGTGAGGTCTGGAGATCTCGGTGGCCATTCATGCACATGATTCAACGCCATGACACGGTCTCCGAACGCTTCATAAAGCCGGTCTCGGACAGCCAGTAGACGATGAGCCGGAGCGCCGTCTTGAGCTCACCACAGGCGCCTAAACACACCTCGCTAAACACTATCCGTCCTCATGCTAAAAATGTTTAGCATGTAAACATGTTTACAAACTGATAGCAAGAAAGTGTTTAGAATTGTGTTTACTCGCTAAACACATTTTTGAAGGCCAAGCAATTATCCACACAGAGGCAATTAGGCTACCTTTGTCCCAATGCCTAAAATTGAAAACTTGGTCCCATCGTCAATTTCACCTCTCTTGGAAAAGTACTCATAACTCTGTCAAACATTATCAGATTTGGACGTTTGATGTCTCATTTTAAAGTAGAAAGGTGTATCTTTCAAACCATACCTATATTATCTATGTTGGTTACTCATTCTACGTCTGGCATTCCGTTCAATTTTGTTTGCATTTTTTTTTAGACACACTGTATAACATTGGCAGTATGGAAATAATAATCGCAACAAGTTATCATTTTTGAAGAATGCTAAAACAATAGGGAAATAAAAACCAAACTACTTCAATAGTTCGGATTTATTTGAAATGACGATATTAATAATCAAGTTTATTTTTCGTGGCATTGCAGAAAACGTTTTAAGTCTCCAGACAGACTCCAAACATAAAGAAAAACGTGTAACATTTTCAATCTCAAATACATAAATCCATCAAAAATATTCCATCTAAGCGACATAAATCAATTTTTATTTGACTGAAATAATCTTATGGCAGCTCAAAAATCCACTACATAAGGAGTACGGAGTTTTTAGCTATTTTAAAACACGTTTTAAACTGAGCCTACTCAAATTCAAATTCAGGCGTGTAGCTCAAAATCGGCAGGTCCATGGAGCGGGTGGAGGTGTTGAACCGTATGATGAATCTTCTGTTTAATTTAGAAATAATGATGTTCGACTTTCACACATTGGATCAATGACCCTTGATTTTCAGTATAATATCAATTTAAATATATATTAATTAAAACATTTAATCAAACATTTTTGAACAATGAGGCCAACATGAGGGTGCACCGCTCCATTTGCCTAATCCCCTGATGAAAATCCACAAACTTAAAAAAAATAAAAAATACAATAAAAAACGCACACAAATCGAAAAAGAACATTACACAATATTAAAACTTTAGAAAAAACAACATAATGAAACAAAACTCACTCGGTTCCATATTTGGGCACTTTCCGTCAATTGCCACGAAGTTTGCAACCAAAAGCAGCAGGACAATGTTGACAGGTGACATCTGAAATGGAATTGTATTTGTAAAACATGAAGAACAATGACACAGCTATAAACATGATTTATCTGATGTCATCACACCACGTGAAAACGTTTGATATGGAATTCCATATCTGCCATTTTAAACGCCGCCCGTCGCCCGTTGCACGTCGCCTGTCGCCTGTCGCCCGTCATCTGTCGCCTGTCGACCGTCGCGCGTCGACCGTCGTCCGTCGCTTTAGTTCAGAATTCAGTTTATTTCAAAACTACAGACACTAGATATTCAATGGTGCAGAGTTTAATTTTTTCACAAACCACAATAGGCCTATAAATGTGTAATAAACTGGTCCAACCACTCTCAAAGATAAAAACAACAAAATCCACATTCAGTTCACTTCTAACCCCCAAATCATCTATTAAATGATATTTATTTTTTCGGAGTGGTTTTAAGACGAACTTATTACCTAAAAGTGCTTGTGGGGAAAATGAACCATTTATTTCAGGTGTTATAGATGTTTTTAAATAACAGCGTTTCCTTTATAACATAATATATGATCAAAGCATCGTTTAAATATAGGTTTTCCTGGCCAATTTCGAAACTTTTTTGTTCATTTTCGTTAAAGAACATTCAAATTCACGCCATTTTTCCTGATCCGATCAAATTAGGGTTTCTTGTTTTAGATTTTCGCGTTCCAATTAATTTCCAGCCAGTAATTATTTCGTTGCTGTCATTCACAGTCAAATTAACAATCATCGATGCGCAAAGGATTTTGTAGATTTTTTTTAATATTCGCTTTCGCTTATGGGCAACCAGTTTCATCTTAAGAGTATTCCAATGCACCCATGGCAAATTTCATTGAGTTTCTGATGATTTTTGTTGTTGTTAGTTATGAAAGTCACTAAGGCCTTTTATCGAAACTTCCTTTGTGTCACTATCCAATTTCTTGATAATTAGGCCTAATGCCAATGTACCCAACAAGAATCCGAGGTACATACGGGGTCATCTTGCATAACAGTTTGTTCCCCATTGCAACGTTATTTATTCACATTTCCCTTAAGTTTTACTTTCTTTCGGAAAGAATGCTCAAATTATGAATTGATGTATATTTTTGCTGATTGAAGGATAATGTAAAGGAACATTCAAAGGAGTCGGATATTAAATTGAATGAAAAATTCGCCGAGAAAACCTATATTAATTATTAATATAGGTTTTCCCAGCGAATTTCAAACCTTTTTTTAATCAATTTAAGACCCAACTCATTTGAAAATGAATACTTCTTTCCATGATCACTGATGTAATGGCAAAAATATACATTCAAATTAAAAAATGAAAAGAAAAAAGAACCAGTTGCAAGCGTTTGATCAAGAATTCATTTTCATCAATTGGCATTATTTGTCACATTTGTACAGGCTCGGGTATGACATTTTAGTACAGATTCCTTTCCTAACAGTCTCATTTGCGTTGCTTGTCAGGATATTGCAGGCTTAAGAAAGCAACCCGCCTCCCCCCCCCCCCCCCCCCCCAAAAGAAGATTCTTGCAACAATTGCGAAAAGATGCGAAACTTTCAAATTCAAGATGAGATAATTAAAGTCATATAGGCCTATGCCGAAAAACTTTTAAGAACTAGCTAAACCCAGCTTTAAATGACAGGAAAGAAATAATTACTGCTTGGAAATTAATTTGAACGCAACAATAATTAACAAAAAATAATAAACAAAAAAAATAAAAAATAAACTGTATTGCTCGGATCAGTTAAAACGGAGTGCATTTGAATGTTCTATAACGAAAGTTTACAAACAATTTTTGGGGATGGCAACATCAAATCAGTGATTAAATAAAAAACTGAATTAATGCAATCAAATAAATTCAATCTTACCATAGTTGTTCAGATGTGAAGTCGAGCTTTGAGCAGAAGCAATCGTTGTGATGTTTGTAAGCTTGTTAGTTCACAGATCTGCTTATTATATTGTGATTTTTATAAGTACTGTCTACGGATACAGCAGTAAGTGGAACCTTTACTGTCCCGCCCAAATTATAATTATATAATATAAATGTATCATATCATTTATACGATACGTAACACGTGACCATTCACTATCTTACTTTTGTATATCAATAACTGATACTGTTGATATCCAGTCATAAAACAATACATAATTAATGCTATATTCAAATCAGTTAGCTCCGACCTCGAATTGCCTTACGTTGCATCATCGTCATATTTTTATCGTTGACATCATCGGGGTCGAACTGTTCTAAGTAAGGAATCTGCATATTGAAAAATCGTATGATCACCATTGCAAATAATGGTAGATTAATATCAGAAATGTGTCCACATTTTCGGCCGCCGGTGGTGAGAAAAAGTAAAATCTAGAATATGAGACCTCTATAAATATAACAAGACAACAACAGTATTTTATCATTTGCATAAACACAGATGCATGACCAAACTATTTGTTCTTTTGCTATTTATTTTAACTGATGCAAATAAACAACATCCTCAATCTTATTAATGAGTATCACGATGGATTGTGCATAACCGAAACTCCTCTTAAAATATTTTGTGGTGTTGTACAATGTCATTTAATATTAGGACATTGGGACATGAAGACTCTGGCTTCATGTCCCAATATACAGGATTAACTTCATGAGTCACCGCCACCTTTTGTTTGCCACGTCCTCCTAGACTGTATATTAACTCTGACTTCCCTTGTCCTTCTTCATTGCATCTGATGAAGTAGCTGTAGCTACGAAAGCTTATGCCTATTTTTAAGTTTAGTTAGTCTTAAAAGTGCTACCATTTATATATATATATTTAATATTATGTGATATAGCCAAATTGGTTGACCAATTGGAGAAATGATATTATTGTACTATTGTATTTCTTCAAATGAATAATGTATTTATGCAAATGAGAGAGCTATACAGTCACACCAGTTTGTATTATATGACATGCAAGAGGTCTCAATGACTGAAAACTGTCAACAAAATGGAAATGTTTATGATATTCTCAAAGGGCAAGAAAGATATCACTCAAACTAGAGTTTTTTTTTAAATAGTTACTACATGTGCGATGCACAGAGGAATAAACATCCATCTATACACAATCTAATGGCATAATTTGATGACGTCATTTGACTATGTAAACAAACACTGACAATTATGGAAACAGTGATTTTCTGAATTTGTAAATTCCAAAGGAATATGTTAGCCCTGTTCCCAAGAATCTATACAAAACAGTGAAGTGAAACTAAAATCTGTTCAGATGGGGACACATATAGAATGCAAACGTTTAACTCCTAGTAAACATGCTGGTAGGGTTGATGAACGGTTAATAATTAGCGTGCGTCTGGAAACATCATTTAATCAGTTAATGTCTGTCTGGAAAGTTAAAAAAAAAAAAAATAAAATACAAATTTAAACTTAATTACATCACGAATACTCAGTGTAGAAATATGTATAGAGCTGCGCAGCTGCGTACAATTACGTGACATCTAGTCTCAAATGAAATTACTGTATAATGGCAATACATATAAAACTATTGCTCTCGCTTGAAAGTCGGTCGTTCTACCAAATGAGATATCAGTGACTTGGACGAATACTGCATATTATGGGACACTATACGAATATTGAATATGATTAACCTTGTAAACTACTCCTTGTCAGTGGAGGGCGCTATACATATTCTATTGAAGACGATTCTTATGAATGCGCTTCAGACTGCAGGCCCAGATATAATCTGCTTGACAACATTAATTGGACCAATTTTCACGGGTTTGTTTGTCCATACTGCCAAAATCGGAGGAGAACACACAACAGTATGGTAAATCGCAGAGCAAAAAAGGGGCATATGTTTCCCCTACCCCCAATATATCCTAAATCTAATATTAATATATTTATATACTGTATACTATAATAATACGAATGGAAAAACCACCGAATCAAATGCAATATGCGCAAATTAAACGCTGAAGCCAAGTTCGATTGAATGCTAGTCGATTGGGCAAATTCAGTACACAATTAGATGCCTCAGGGATCTTCAGCATAGTTGTACTTACTCGTACTCTCGTAAATATTTCTGTACTCGGGGGACGGGGGTACGCCCCCTCCCCAATATTTTTGCCTTGTCCATATTTATTTTTGCAAAATTTGCTGCTACGTAATATATAAAATAATTTAAAATGCACCAAAATGTATCCCGATGAACATTTACATACAGCAATGTGTTGCTTACATCCCCATCATCCCCTAAAAAGAGTTGTTTCGAGCGCACATATTAATTCTAATTTATTGTGGCTACATACACCATTTTGTTTTTTCTGAAAAAATATTCTCATGCCTATTCTAGTACATTTAAGAACAGCTTAATACAAATTCAGAAATTCCAGATTATTTTTGGAGTAAATACAAAACAAAAAAGTAACAAAACGATATGAGATGAGGGGTGTTATTCATTGGTGGGTAGGTCAGGGTTCAGGTCTGATCCTTGCCAATGCTTCCATTCCCCAATCGTCACAAGAAATCACCAGCGCTGTTATGACAGGCTTCGGCTGGGGGCCGGGGGCACGTGACCCCCATGCCCTCATAACTACTATGTATAACAATAATAGGGTTATCATTTTAATTAAACGTAACAAATTTATATACCTGTACTTATTTCTATGTACTTCCTGTCGATATTGGAATCACCTACATAGAAGGAAGGCGAGTGTTCTAAACACTAAACTATACCATGCCACTCGAATTTGTCGGTGAAATTAAAGAAGTACTTTTTTTTCATTGGCTTTTTAAGATAATGGCAATTCTTTACTGCATAAACAAATATTGTCTGGCGCGAGGAGCACGACTTGTGTGGCAAGCAGGCTAGGCCTACTGTCTCTCCTCGCTCACATTGAAACAAATTATCTGTGCTCCACACTGGCGTAAATCCGTGATGAGAAATGGGGAATGGTTTTGAAATGTGGGTGCACGGTAGGGCCTATAGCTTGAAGTTCTGCAGTCGACAACTATTCAGAATCTTGCCGCTACAGTGCAGATTACACCTATTATTTCAACGCATGGGGGGATGATCCTATGGACCATCCCCGGTGTTTATGTGTGTGTGTGTGTGTGTGTGTAGGTCATCCTTTGGCGTTTCAGACAACAGAGGGTGTATACATACTAGCCTTTATTTAAGGCGCACACATCAACCCAGAACGCAGCACCTGACAAAAGACCATGCACACAAGTGGCGAAGCCATGATGAGCGCCAGGCTGTTCCGAGGACGCTACTAATAAATTATTCATAAACCTCCAGCAGTAATTTATGTATGCAAATTTATTTAGACCAATCGCCGTTTGTAAGATTTGTAGCTTTGCATGGCGAGGAGGATAAGTAAGACTAATTGCGGTGACACCATGTGAAATTCTCAATTGAGTAGTAATTAGTTCTGAAAAGAACTGGAGGTACAACTCGACGTTTCGATGAGTGTGCTCTGATCGCCGTTTGCAAAATGTTGGGCTCGGCTATATTTAAATATGATACCATGGCAACTTAGTTACCTAATGCATTATGTATTAACATTTCTCTGCCGAATCGTTAGAGAAATGTAAAGAAATAATAATAGGGCAAAATTAAATCAGTTGTTTATTACCCGACGCAAGAATTTCATCAAACTATAAAAACAAAGATAATCATATAATATAAAGGCCAAAGAACGAACTGGTAAAGGCTCTTGGGGCGTCGCTACTCACGTGCGTGGTCTTTTTTCGTGCATTGTATTCTTAGTTGCCGCGTGGGGTTTGACTAAAGACTAACATGATAGTGGAATACGGTCCCTATCCCTATTATTACTACGCTGTGTCCAAAACTCTTGTCTGATACATCTACTATGCCGTAGGATATTGTGTCGATGTGAGTGTTTGAGCAATATTGCAATAAACGATAACCATTGAGTACATTATTTCTCTTTATGCATATTTGATTTTTCGTTTGGAGGGGAGGTGGGAGAGGTGACTTTCGCCCTTAACTTACCACACAAATGTGTAATAAAGTGTATATATAATGCTGTATAGGTTGATATGTCAAGGGGAACATATGACAGGTAGTGAATAACAGGGTGTAGAGGTAGAACGAACTCCAAAGTCAAAAAGGATTTGAGGCTTTGCATGATAGATATTGTAGAGTACTTTCGGGTAAGAATGTTTGGTTTTGTTGACAGTTATCAATGGTGAGGGCTGATGCCTAATGAGAGCGCTGTGCACGCTGAGCAGCAGTTCATGGCATTACAGGCCAGCATAAAGTTCCCATTGACTCTGTTTTGTTTAAGTGTTAATGGTAACCATTGAAGTTAAGCCGATTAATTGTACTTTGATGATGAATTATATTCTGTGTTTGATTGTGTTGATGAGAGATATTCTTTGTTTTTGCATTCTGAAGGAATTATTTGTCATTTTGGTTGCCTGCATCCTGCATCGATCCAGCAGCGTAGCCACGGGGGCTGGGAGCACGTGCCCCCACAAAATTCCAGTGGCCCCCCCCCCCAGGTTATCCCCACGAAAAATCCCGATAGTGCCCCAAAAAAAGAAAAGAAAAGGAAAAAAACACATACCCCCTGGGCCCCTCACTGAAAAGCAGTGCCCCCTGTGTCCCCCACTGAAAATGTCCTGGCTGCGCCGCTGCATCGATCATATTCTGTAAACGTTTATCCAAGAAGGTACACTTATTCACGTACCTTGGATAAACAGAAGATGGTCGATGCAGGGATGAAATCATCATAAACATTAAAACAAAGACAAGACGAATCAAAATAATAGGCATCTGGGCTATTGTTTTATACAGAGTAGAAACATGAACACGGACAAAGGACAAACAAACCATAGGTAACCAAAATAACAAGCAATTTGAGTTCTTTGCCGTCGACTTTTAATACTGGTTTTTGTCTTCCTCTTAACACTGGTGACCATTGTCTTTGTCTTCTTGAAATTAAGTTTAGACCAGTTTTCTCGCTGATTTATATTTTTTCCACTACGAGGACTGTGTCGTCAGTATAACGAAGATTTGTTGTATTTACCCCTCCCCACTGATCCCTCAATGACCATTGTCTTTGTCTTCTTGAAATTAAGTTTAGACCATATTTCTCGCTGATTTATATATTTTCCACTATGAAGACCGTATCGTCAGTATATCGAAGATTGGTTGTATGGCCTCCCCCCACACTGACCCCCTCAACGACCATTGTCTTTGTCTTCTTGAAGTTCATTTTTAGACCATATTTCTCGCCACACACATTGTAAACACATTTGTAATGTTGTTTAGGCATCTATGCTTGGGTACCGTGTACACAACAAGCCCTTTGAAATGTTGTTTTGATCAGATTATATGAAAAGTAAACAGTGCTCACGATACAAAGTTATTTTATTTAGGCCTACACTCATTTTTGCACAATCAATGCAACATGAACGTTATAAGTGGTAGATTATCTGGAAACCCGTAGGGATTGTATGGATGACCCCACGTGCGTGCCAAGAGTACAATAAAATATGATCACAAAAAGCAAACGGGAGAGTGCAAGGGAGCAGGCGGTGTTTACAGCAAACAACAATGTTCTGAGTTAATCATTACATCATTGCATTTACTGGACTTTCCCACCCCCAAAATAACCCCAGACTATTATCTAAATGTGTATGGCGCAATTATAGGTATGGTGACATTGATGCGAAATGGCTACTCAAGGTAAGTTTTTTAGGCTGTATTTCTTGTTTTATCCATCACACCAAAAACACTTAAATACTCATGGATTTGTACATCGAGAAGTTGACTCACGAATGACACCACATTTATGAAATTATTTCTATGAAACTATTATTAGAATGTTGGTGCATCTTTGTTCAGAATGGGTATTGGTAATCTGTTCTATACACACTGCAAATCTTGTTGGTCAAAATTTGCCCAACATTTTTGCCCAATGTTGGTTCAAATATCAACTGTCTAAATTATTGGGCATAGCTTAACCAACTGTTGTTGGGCAATAACTTTTATCCAATAGTTGGGTGAACACTTTGACAAAACAAGTTGGTCAAATCATTTTACCCAACGTTTGGGTGATGACAATTGACTAAGAGTTGGGCAAGTTTGTTTACCAAAATGTTGGTTAAAATTTTACCCAATAATTTAGACAGTTGATATTTGAACCAACGTTGGGCAAAGGTGTTGGGCAAAGGTTGTTACCCAACAAAAGTAGCAACTGATTATCTGTTGGTTACTCCTTTAATCCAATTGTTGGGCATAATATGACCATCAATTTGTTAATAATAATTAAACAGCTGCAAACAACATCTTGGAGTTTGTAAATTCAATTTATTCAGCATAAATTCAACATCTAAAGAATACAATAAAATACAATACAAGTAACTCTATATACAACAATTCAAAGTTTTAAATTCACAACTCATATTAGCAAGTTTCATACCCTTTAATAAATTTCTTTTAAATAATTTAATTGATTTGTAGACCTACAATTATGGCCTTTCGCCGAGACAAACAATTTGATATGTTTTTACAAGATTTAACAGGAGATTGAAATTGTTTACCCCTGTTCAACCCGAAAATACTTTTTTACCATTTTGGCTATTTTTACTCTAAAATCCAAAACAGTACATCAGACATAGCAAAAACTATATTGTGAATCATTATGCGAAGACAAACAATTTGACATGCTTTTCAAATGTCTTAATGTTTGACCTTTGTATGACCTTTGACCCAATTTGTTTATAATTTTACGCATAAGGATCATAATCAGCATTGACTAAAATCACTTCTCATACTTCTGTGGCCTACTGTAGACCCCAATCATTTTTAAGGCTTTGTGAGGAGCTGGCCCGCAAGTACAAGTAGCCAAGTGTGTTATTTATGTAAAGTAGACACCAATAAATAAGAATAATATCTGAGGATTACCAAAAATGCACTTTTGACCTTTCGGCCCTTTTCTCAACATTAAATAATAGAACCAGCTTGGCTGGGAAATTTAAACAGCTGCAAAAGTTCAAACAATGTCAAGTTTTTTGTGCATTCTGATGTATTGCTATCATTCTTTCAAGTGTACATCTTTATATATATATATTTTTTTTTAATTTTAAAACACTTTCAAGAGAACTTTCAAAGGAAGACTTTAAAATACTTTTTGAAATAATTAAAATTTCTTACAGAACTTTTAAGGTGATTATGTACGAACCATGAACAAACCTTTATTCTTCTCATGTAATTCTCAAGCTATACAGCTTGGCTAGGAAATATCAACAGCTGCACATACAAATACATAAAAATACATGTTAGGTCATTCCATGCCATGGTTTTTGTCACGTTACACATTTTTAAAAACATTTTTTCGCTGACACCCCCTCATATTTCAAAAATGATGGTGCGCTAGAACAAAAAAAGTAGAGACCTGAAATTTTCAGGATTTGCTTTTCTCATAAGTATCTTTCAAATCTAAGATTTGACAGTGAACTCCATTTGTTGAGTTGGCATGGAATGACCCTGTTGCAAAAGTTCAAAACAATGTTGACATTTTTAAACATGTAAACACATCTTTTTACCTTTTTTAAGTACTTGTAAGGAACTTTCAATGTCTTTAAAATGCCTTGTGATTTTTTAATTAACATAACTTTTAAGGTGAGTCTGTAGGAACCATGAACAAATTTCAGTCACTTTATTCTTCACATGATTCTTCAAGTTTTGCAGCTTGGCTGTGGGTGCTCTGCATGCTCTGATGCTTGGATGCAAGATGTGTGGCTTTTGACCAAGTTGACGACATCACACATGCTATAATATTACACATAAATAATAATTACCAAAATTAAATTGTCATGTACCACTTTAGTATAGCTCCAATGCATCCCTCCTTTGTAGAATAACAAAATCCCTGTCCAACAAAATGGAAGAGTTCATATTTGATGCACATGTGAGGTGGGCATCTTCTATTTTTTTTACAGTTGAAACTATTTAAAGCCCATATGAGGGGTAAGAGAAAAATAAATGTGACCGCTCCAGATGACGAATGTCCCCAAGGGAGTTTTACATGTACCTGTAATTTGATATCGAAGCTCAAACATAATGAAAAAACCTTTGAAAAAACGATTTTTGGATTTCAGGATTTTTAGGTTGCCTAAATCTTTCTTGCTGTCGTCTTTCCTTTATGTCAAAAGATTAAAAAGTTTAAAATAAAGACAATTTCTGAAGCGTGTTTGTGTCCTATTTACCGCAGAATCTTTGTCAACAACTCACAAAAGACCGATAAACATGCCCTTTTTGAACCGCCATCGCTGCCCAAAATGCATTGCCGTATCGCAGCGCGTATAAACACACCAATAGAAAGGTCATGACCTCCCCTGTCTATTTATAGCACAGGCTTGCATGCAGAGCCTGTAACTAAAGACAGCTAACTACACCTCTTTTTTACTCCACTATGCCTTCGTTTTGAAGTTATTTGATAAAATATATACCTTTTTGCATTATCGCAAGCGATGGCAAAGATTGCAGCGGATTATAATCTACATGGAATCCGTTGCAGATAGCTAACGATTTTACGGACCGATGTTCAGCACAAGTTTCAATGGGTACGAACGGTGGTGTGTACATGAACCATGCATGGCGGAATCCCGTGCCTACTTATTCTTTTGTACTGGAAACAAAACGGTGTGTCACTTATGGCTCAGTAGCTTCTATGGGTATTATATATTGGTTTTGCTGTTAATATCTTACCTGAGAAAGTTTCAATGATGTATTCCATGCCCCAATCTCGAAGGAGATCTGCGACCTGCTGCCGACCTTGATCGTCCGCCATGGTGTGTGGTGTACGCGTACGGTGGTGATAGTGCAGAATGTGTTTCGTGCGCGCGCGTTAACGGGAGTGAATGCGAATCCCGGGAACTTTGTCCAACACACCCTGCTGCAGTGTGTGCCCAACACCATTGGTTAATAAAAAATCCCTTTAAAAAGTGAGGTCGAGTGATAATTTTGACCAACTTATCGGCAACTCTTTGCACAACCACTTGATATAAACATTGGACCATTCAGTTAACCAACAATTTGGTCAAGTCTGCCCAAACGTGTTGGGCAATGATTTCGTTTAACCAACTGCCAATATTTTTAACCAACAAGTTAGTAATGCGTTTAACCAACACAATTTGTGACCAACAAATTTGCAGTGCACCACGTTTGAATCTGAGGAACAAATATGACATGAACGAAAGTGTAATCATGTTGATGTTGGAGATATATTAAGTCCATTACCTTTATAGCTGGACTGATAGCGGGGTGTGTGGCGCTGGTGGGAATACGGACTTGTCATGCATCGTTTGATATATCCAATCCAACTGGCATCATCAGGCCTGCTCCCATTAGTAAATCACGTAATCTCAATCTGTGTTTATATTGACAAAGATATTTTCGATGATCGGCACCTTGAGAACTTCGCAAGAGCCGTTGGGAGCTGCTGGCCCACTTTGGCGTACTTAGGGTTTGATGATGACGAATGTGTGGCAATAAGTGAGGCATATCTAGGTCATGATTTTCACAACGCCTTGTGTGTGGTCACTTCATGGCGAGACAAATATGCCCGCTGCATCCTGAAGGAAAAGCTTGCATGGGCATTGGATAAAATTGGACAATCCGGTCTGATGACAGAATTGGGTAAGAATTAAACGGTGTATTTATTACAAATGATAACACCATTTTGCCAATGACTAAATAATAATAATAATAATAATAATGTGTAGATTTATATAGCGCACGTATCCACCAACTAAGTGGTGCTCAAGGCGCATTATATTATTATCCCTGATCATAAGGCTCATAAATCATTCCTGAAACCATCTCAGCTCCCTGGGGAGTATACAACTCAATTGCTGCCATTTCTAGCGCATATAGAGCAAACCAACTCTGCCTTCACAGGTACCCATTTAACCCCTGGGTGGAAAGAAGCAATTATGATTAAGTGTCTTGCTCAAGGACACAAGTGTCATGGCCGTGATTCGAACCCACATTATGTTGCTAACACCAGAACTTGAATCCGGTAAGCTAGACCGCTCGGCCACGACACCCCATCAATCAATCAGAGTAGTTTTAGAATATTTGCTGTGTGATGTAATAAGGTGGAGGTCATGGGCACAGACCCTGGACCGAATTTTATACAGCTGCTAATCAGAAAATATTGATGAACAAATTTATTCACTAAGCAAAAAATAGCAGGGAACAAGTAACGAACCGTATACTTCACATGACATTTTGGCTGTTTACCTTTTTTTTTGCTAAGCAACATTTCCTGCTTAGCAGGTCTATGAAATTGACCCTTGTTTGTATGAATGTTTGTACGTGTATTTGTTTGTTTTTACATACATTTCCCAATTCCGTTCGCTTGACAGATGGAGAGAACTTCGATGAAGAGTCCCTTCAGAACTTTGCAAATGCCCTTGGGAGCTCATGGCTATCTCTGGCGGATAAGCTAGATTTCAGCAAAGATGAGTGTCAGGCCATAACAATTGCATATAGAGGTCAGGTTTCCAACCAGGCTTTGCGTATGGTGACTTCATGGACGGACAAATACGCCGGCATTAACCTGATGGGGGAACTGAAATGGGCTCTGAGATGTATGGAAATGAGTCACCTGCTGAAAGAGTTAGGTGAGACAAACAAAATTAATAAATTTAAAAGGTAACAAACTAAAATGTTACCTCACGTTTTCTTTTGCTTGCCATTTGAGACTACGATCGAGAGAGAGAGAGAGAGAGAGAGAGAGATTGATTCTGAAAAGAACTGGATGTTACAACTGGAGGTTTTCAGGCTTGTCCTTATACCACTGCTTGGCACATTGTCGCTCATAATACATCCCCTTTGAATTTTCCCCACTAAGTCATTCACACAACATAATAATAATAATAATAATTAACCTAGGATCCTAGTCCCATAGTCTCACAGTTTCCCGCCTGCGCGCCTCAACACCCGAGCATCAACACCCGAGCATCAAGTTCACCATGGAAACGGAAGAAGATGACAAGATCGCGTTCCTTGATGTTGGGATTTCCAGAAACGCAGACGGCTCCCTACACCACAACGTCTACAGAAAGCCCACGCACACAGATCGGTACCTGAACCAGCGCTCCTTCCATCATCCAAGCATCAAGTCATCGGTCAACCGCACGCTCGTACAACGCGCCTACAACATTTGTGACAAGGACAGCCTTCCCAAGGAACTACAGCACATCCGAACTACCCTCAAACGCAACGGTTACAATCCTAACAAGATCAGCACAGCGAAGCCGGTTCCAAACCCAAAAGCAAGGTAAGTGATCTAACCTCTCTGCTTGTCTCCCCTATCTAGGTTCGACGTCTCACAAACTACAACGCATCCTCCGACAAGCAGGCATCGATGTGTTCCACTCAGCCCCAGCAAACTCCAAGGACTTCTACATACCCACAAGGACAAACCGGACCCAAACAACAGAGCGGGAGTCTACCGGATCCCCTGTGAGTGCGGTAAGGTGTACATCGGGAAATCAAAACGCAACCTCCCCATCAGATTGAAGGAACACCGAGCACACGGCCGCAGAGGAGATTTCGAGAAGTCCGCCATCGTCAAGCACTCGCACATCAAGGACCACCAAATCGACTGGCAGGCAGCCCAACTCATCACACCCATCGACGCATGGCACCCCAGACGCATCAGAGAGGCCATCGAGATCGTCAAACACGACACTGTGCCACAGGACATCGGTTTCTTCATCAGCGACATTTGGCGACCCATACTACAGACTGAAGGATCTTCTATATCCAAAGTCCATAACCAACCCCAGACTGAGGGATCCCCTATATCCTAAGTCAACCACCCTCCTTCCCCTGTGCTTGTTAACAACTGATTCAGTTCAGTGAGCACACACTCCTCTCCTTTTACACCTAGGATCCTAGTCCCATAGTCTCACAGTTTCCCGCCTGCGCGCCTCAACGAACTAATCCTCCAGCAGGGGATGATCCTCCAGCAGCCTACTTAAGCAGCAGCAGTTTCAAGAGTCCGGCATTCTCCTGAGGACGATCAGAGCATACTGATCGAAACGTCGAGTTGTACCCCCAGTTCTTTTCAGAACTAATTACTACTCAATTGAGATTCTTACATGGTGTCACCGCAATTAGTCTTACTTAATAATAATAATAATAATAATAATAATAATAATAATAATAATAATAATAATAATAATAATAATAATAATAATAATAATAATAATAATACCAGGATTTAGCGAGAGAACTCCGCAAGCTGTGGCAAGTCAAGGTCAAGGTTATTCCTGTGGTAGTGGGAGCACTGGGTACAATCCCGAAGGCGTTGGAGAAACATCTCAAGGAGATAGGAACATCTGTTAGAGTAGAATTACTACAGAAGGCGGCACTCTTAGGGACAGCAAGGATTCTGCGAAAGACACTCGAGATCTAAGGCTACAGGACGTAGCTTGACTCGAGGTGTAACCGGCAGAAAGGAAAACAAGATCTTTCTTTTCATGCTGTGCTAACGCGAAATAATAATAATAATAATACCTTCGAATAAAAGTCTCTGTGCGCTTAAAATTACACATCCCAACTGACTCTCAAAATCATATTACAAGATTTTACTATAACCGACTACAATGAACCCACATTTACCTATTAAACAAGTACCGGTATGTTTTAACCTAGGACTTAAATTTATTGATAGTGTTTGAACTCTTAATTACATCAGGGATGTCGTTCCACAGTTCGGGAGCAGCATATGCAAAACTACGTTCACCTTAGGACCTATAGTTTTAACAAAAGGGGTAATCAAAAGATCTCTATCAGCTGACCTAAGATTTCGTGTAGGTCTATATTCTCTAATCAAATCTGTTAGGTATGCAGGAGCTAGTCCATGGCGACAGTAAAATGTTAACAATAATACACTCACTGGCCATAAGTATTGCAACATTGAAATTCACACCACAGTTCAGTTTGGAGAACTGTGTTACACTCACTGGCCAAAAGTATTGCAACATGCTCAAAATAGCACTTTACAGTAACAGGTGAGATAATCATTTAATCCGATTTCATCGATCGTATATTAAATAGCAAGAACAGTAAAAAAGAACATTGACTTCAAAACAAAGGCAATTTAAAAAAGTCTTAAGTAGTGTAAATAAAATAAATTTCAATGTTGCAATACTTATGGCCAGTGAGTGTACAATAATTTATTTTATTTTATTTACACTACTTAACATTTTTTGAAAGTGCCTTTGTTTTGAAGTCAATGTTCTTTTTTACTGTTCTTGCTATGTAATACACGATCGATGAAATCGGATTAAATGATCATCTCACCTGTTACTGTAAAGTGCTATTTTGAGCATGTTGCAATACTTTTGGCCAGTGAGTGTATTTTGTACTCAATGCGAGATCGCATAGGCAGCCAATGAAGGCTACGTAATACCGGAGCTATGGATACATATTTATTTGAACGTGTCACTAACCGAGCCGCTGAGTTCTGTATGATCTGAAGCTTCTGTAGTTGGGAATCAGGCAAGCAATACAAGAGACTATTACAGTTATCTAAACGACACATGACAAATGAATGAACTAAATTTTCTGTTGTCTCTTTGTTAAGAAATTCACGAATTTTTCCAAGCTTGTATAAAACCAAAACATGCAGAGCGACATTTTTGTTTAACAAAATTATCCAAAGTGAAATGCGCATCAAACACAACACCAAGATTCCTAGCTTTATCGACTGGGTCAACTGCTAAACCATCAATCCCCAGTGGACTGCACAGCGATCCTAGAGCGGAAACGAGATGTGATATGAAGAATTTCTGTTTTATTCTCATTCAACTTCAAATAATTTGACATTGACCACATCTTGATGTCCTCACACAATTCTCCAACCTGGAAATTATCTCTTGATGCTCTGATTGCTTCAAAGAGACATATATTTGTGTATTATCGGCATATAACATGTAACATATAACATGCATGTTGGGGCTTACACCTCAAAGAAGGTGATCCGTAATTGGAAGTTCTTCTTTGCACATAATATTGTGCTTCCTTCTAATTACCCTCAGCTCAGTAGTGCAAGGTTAGTTTGTATTTGCCAACACGTGAGCGTACGTCGTTCAAGCTTCGCCAGATTGGCTAGGGTTGTCTACTACGGAAAGTAAGCCTCATCTACGCGGAGGTCCAATGTGGCAGAATTAGGAAAATACTGCCGCCTCAAATTCTACATCTTCAACCTAGCTGTTCTGTGAATGCTCTGAAGTGACTCCGTGAATGTAAGGAAAGTCTCACATGACTTCAGACGGTTAGGGGCTACCTCATGGTCGTAGAGTTTGTGCCTTTGATCACGCAGTTGCCTTGTCCGCTCAGCCTGGCTATAACAGATGTTCTCCTGATTCAAGATAATGCAATACCAGCTATATAGGAGGTACATATTGTTGGTGTTTCAGGCAGCTGGTGATGTGGTGGGATCTATTCTTTGCATTTGTGGATCTTTCCCATACAGCACATGCATACCCTGCGCTGGTGTAGCAGGATACATGTGTGATCTATTAAACCATTATATATAAGGCAATATTTCCATATAAGTATTTGAAAATCTTGTTCATTGTTGATTATATACAGGTGAAGAATGTTTGGACGACAGGACGCCGCAGAATGTACCTCTGAAGATCCGTGGAGCTTGGCCTGCACTTGCTGTTTTTCTTGGTTTTGATCATATTGAGAGTGAAGAAATCTTCCCAGTCTTCTCCGATCCTGTCGAGCAAGAGTGTCAGACGGTAGCCGTTTGGAGAGAGAGCTTCACTGTTGATAAACTGGTAGAAGAATACATTGCCAGGGCTTTACGCAATGTTGGTCATTACAGTTACGGCAAAGAGCTTGTTGGTAAGAGCCTCAGTGTCGCATATTTTGCTAATTGCATTATACGAGTTGCAAGAGCGCTTAACACTATCTGAGCAACATGAGCTAGTGCCTATACGAAGTGCTATGGCAAACCATTGCAGGAGAGGAAAGTATGATAAACAAGAAGTACATGAACTTATATAATGTGAATGTTTTTTTTATAATTTTTTATTTTTTTTATTTTTTTTTTTTTTATAGTTGAAATCATCATTTCCCTTTTTACAGGACAACCGCCTTCACAGTGTGGAATATCAGAGACCGTTCACAATCCACACAGTGCAGATTTGGTAGCTGTTCAAGACAAAATGGGATATTTCCAACAGGTGAACAGGATTGTGAAGGACACACTGTCAAAGGTCATTTCAATAGTACTTAACGAAGTACTTGACGGGGACGACGATGACGAAGCTTCCTGTGGAGATGAAACGGAGACACCAGAAGACTTTGTTTCCGAGTCCGTCGATGGGCTTCTGGAAGACATTGATGGCGTCGAAGTTGGTTTTGTTGTTGTTAAAAAGGGCAAGGCTTTCGTTTATAGCCTCAACAAAGCATACCAGAAGAGAAAAGAGGGAAACTTATCTCGAAAAGAGTTTATTGAGATTGCTGTCAATCGGGTATCTGAATCACTGTTGTCTGCTGGTTTTGCCATTGCCGGAGCCTGTGCGGGTGGTGCACTGGGTGGTTTGATACTGGGACCTCCTGGTGTACTTATGGGGGCAGTTGTCAGTGGACGTATATGTTCATCGCGGGGTAAGAAAGTTGGGTCGGTTTTAGGACCTCGAATTGGTCTCAAGCTTACCAGCATGATCAGGACGGACGACAGGGCAGTACAGCGCATTGAGGACCTCAACAGAGGAGACCATGTTGTTTTTGATGTTGGTCTGTGGAATCCAAGGCATCACGTGATAGTAATGGATCGTGACCCTGAACAGAACAGGGTCAGGGTGATACATAATACGAAGAAAGGCGTAGTTGAGAATGAGCAGTTTGATTTTACGACTCCTGCATATAGGCTGGAGTATGATGAGAGGAAGGTCAATAAACCAGATGATGTTATACGCAGAGCAAGATCTAAGATCGGTGATAGGGCATACGCAGTGAGCGTGAAGAGCAGCAAGGAGTTCGCTCGATGGTGCAAATTAAGGCAGACCGATACCGAGTAATTCCGACTCGAAATAAAACCTTGCAAGTCTCGCCACCTCTTGTTCAAGTTGATCTCATGACGTACCCGTTATAACTATGTTTACAATCAGTGGCGTAGCGACGGCGGGGGGGGGGGGGGGGTCGTTCAGGGATTTGTTTAAAGCGTTTTTTGTTTGTTTGTTTGTTTGTTTTTTGGGGTGGGGTGGGGGTGGAAGTGCTAAACACCACTTTAAACAACATGTTATGAAGCATTTTCTGGGCGACACATTTTTAACCTGTTTTCAAACTTAAAAACCAATATTGCGTAGATATTATAAATAACGTGAAATATTAGTGTACATACTACCTGTAATAATCATAATCATAATCATAATCATAATCATAATCATAATCATAATCATAATCATAATCATAATCATAATCATAATCATAATCATAATCATAATCATAATCATAATCATAATCATAATTATAATCATAATCATAACGCACGTATCCACCAAACTGGTGCTCAAGGCGCATGATATTATTACCCCTGCTCATCAGGCTCATAAATCATTCCTGAAACCATCTCAGCTCCCTGGGGAGTATACAGCTCAATTGCTGCCATTACAGCGCATATGGACTAATCAAACACAACAACCAACTCTGCCCTCACAGGTACCCATTTACCCCTGGGTGGAGAGAGCAATTATGGTAAAGTGTCTTGCTCAAGGACGCAAGCACCATGGTCGCGGTTGGGATTTGAACCCACATTCTGACGACTCGGCCATCAGAACACAAATCTGATACACTAAACCGCTCGACCATGACACTCCATGTAATATGAAATACTTTAGCATATAATTATTTTAAACAAAATTATATAATATATATTTGGGGGGGGGGTCATTAAAATGTTTGTTGGAATATTGAATCATAAGTTTCACACTTAAAGGGACAATATCGTTACGATCAACAGGGCATGGAATCAGAGTGCCGAATCAGTGACTGATAATAATACTTCACATGATAAGGTCATTAATACTGTTGCTGCTAAATGAATGAACGAGTAATTTTCAGTCACTGTGTTCATCTTAAACTAGGACACCGATTCCATGCCCTGTTGAAAGTCTGCTCTGTTGAAACTCTGCTCTGATGAAAGTCTGCTCTGATCGTGACGATACTGCCCCTTAAAAAAAACGACTGTAAAGTTATTACAACATGTATAACCATATTTTTAACCTTATGTTATTATAAGTAAGACTAATTGCGGTGACACCATGTGGAATCTCAATTGAGTAGTAATTAGTTCTGAAAAGAACTGGAGGTACAACTCCAGAGTACTCTGAAGTACAACTTTCAGAACTAATTACTACTCAATTGAGATTCCACATGGTGTCACCGCAATAATCTTATATCATCCTCACCATGCAAAGCTACAAGTTTGACTTATGTTATTATGTTATTCGGCTGTGTTGTTAAACACACTTGATTACTTTACTCAGAAAAATGTCGAGTATTTTACCCAGAAAAGTGCCTACATACACATTTGAGTAGTCTTAACGGGACAATTATCGTCACTAGGGGTGTAACGATACCACTTTTTCGCGATACGATATGTATACATATGTATCGTGAATACTAAAAAATAATGCTAAAAAAAGAAGTGTCCGTATAAATGTTGTGAATTACCCAATGTTGCACATACAGAGACTTTAAAAACAACACATATACACAGTTTTATTATGTTATTTTATTCTCTCTTCCCCTGAAAAAGGGCTATAGCCTGCTATAAATTAGGCTTGGAAGAATTTATAATCATGAACAAAAATGTTTGTCCAGATTTTTGTTCTCTTAAACAACTTTTGTTAATGTGCTATCTTGTTGTGTTTATGTTCAAAAATCTATTTGTATAAACTAAATAAAGTTTAAACTTTGTTAAATAAAGTTACCAACAGAAGTTCAATCATATGTAAAATGTTGAGTCCAAAATTCTAACAGAATTTCATCAACATAATAATACACACAATATTGACTATTAGGCCTATGCACACCAAATCTGGTTCACAAAAAAGAATTTCTTACTTTATATTTAGCCCACCGAAGTCAGTGAAGTACTTCCATGATGAAATGTCAACAGTAACCAAATTTCCTGTGTTTATTTCATCAAAAATAGTATAGCGCCCTCAACTGACTAGCACAATGAAAATTCATGCAGCAGTCAACAAATTAACAATGTTTGTTTAAATAAAATATGGAGAATACGAAGAGTCGTCCAGACAAACGCCGATGCGCCACACGCAAAACAGATTTTATCGTCGGCATTGTTTTTAAAGACGGCGGTCAGGCATTTTTGTCGGGGAAAACTTCAGAGAATTTTGTGGGGTAAATGTCAGGTATGAAGTATTAATATTTTTAAACAAATTTTGGTTTGGATAAAATTCAGTATTTTTTTATATATTTTGATGAAATTTTGGGGAAACCCAGAACCCCAAAAATATTCAGTATCGCGATACGCGGTTTTGTATCGTGATGCATATCGTGGCATTTCTTTATCGCGATAATCGATACATCGGTGAATCGTTACACCCCTAATCGTCACGATCAACAGGGCATCAGAGTGCTAGTTTACATTAACTCAGTGACTGAAAAAATACCCACATAAGGTCATTATTACCGTTGCTGCTGAATAATTGAGCCTGTAATTTTCATTCACAGTGTTAATCTTAAACTAGGACATCGATTCCATGCCATAATGACAGTCTGCTCTAATTGTGACAATAATGTCCCTTTAAAGGAGGATAATCTTTTGTCAAACTTCTTCTACAAGTGTGTTTGTTCTTTGAATAAAGATACACATTAAAAAACCAGCCTTTGAAAGTTTCAGCTTATTAATGTGTCAAATTGTTTGTATTCATAAAAATGTTGAATTTTTGTCTCAGGAAATCAACAATTCAATTAAGAAATTACTTCTAGTGATATTTCATACCATCATGAACTTTACACCAAGAAGCCTAAGTTTAAAGGGACAGTATCGTCACGATCGACAGGGCATGGAATCAGAATGCTAGTCTTAGATTTAACTCAGTGACTGAAAATAATACCCCACATGATAAGGTCATAATTAGGTGTTCGAGAGCGCAGCGCGAACACCTATTGTTTTTGTACTGTTTTTTTTTTTTTTTTACTTCTTAATCTCAGTGGCGACTGTCCGGCAACAAAGGCATCCTTGCAAAGCATTTACAGCCTTCAAACTTAACACATGAACAGAACATAACAAGCTGACGAAACCGTTTTCTGTGACGTCATGATTACGTCATCAGGTGTCGAATTACGCTAAAAAGTAAAATATTTAAAACGTTTCATATACGTTGCATGAATAAATTAAACGTTGCATGAATAAATTAAAGATCGTTTTGCGCCGCAAGGCTAATCAGCTGAACGCTGGTTACACACGCTAACAGCGTCGATCTCGATTGTACATGTAGATCCATTGTAACCAAATATCGTGTAATACACGATATTTGGTTACAATAGCCTGTACAATCAGATCGACTGCCTCCATATATGTGTTGCCCGTGGATCGCCAATACGGTCATAAAGAGTAAGTATCTTTTTGATAGGTTACTTTTTGATAGAGTTACTTTAAGTTACTTTTTGATAGGATTTCCTGTATTTATCTTCGTGTTTTTATACAAGAAAACATTTTTTAAGCTGTCCATTCGTCGTTGCATTGTGCCTGTTTAACTAACAATAACATGGCTAACGTTAGTTGAGCCTACATGAACATACTTTGGACAGTAAACAACTAACAAAATATGAACAGATGTCACCAAAATGTATTTAGAATATAAATAAGGATAGGAAAATTCAGTTAAGGTTATGGTAATTTTTAGTAGAAATTTTTATGCCATATATTTTGTAATTTTGTTTCTCCAAAAATCTTCAGTTTGTGCACAAATTAAATAGGTAGCCTAGTGATTGTTTAGTGCACTTTTCCTTAATTTTGTGCCCTTCTCAGATACAAAACTTACATAGACAATTATTTCTCAGGAAAAATGCACAATATTCATGACACAATACATGTACTTGTAGGTATTGCTCCTGAGGCCTCTCTCACTAGACATCTCTCACTATCACATGGAATTATAAGTATGGTGAGTATATGTGACTCGGCAATTTCCTTAAATACCTTTCTCTTTTGATGTGAGTTTCATGCGAGAACATTTCTTTAATTTATTACACATTGTCAAGAATAATTGTGCAATTTTGAAAACAAATCAATGCCATTTTAAATTTTAATGGTCCAGCTACTCCAAAATTATACACTATTTTCCCCATTCACATAAATTAGAACTTATCTGAATTTTCAAATACTTTATTCTTGGTCCATGTACTCATAACACCTTTCTATTATTTTTTACAGCATGTTCACTGTGACATATTATTTTCCTCATTCACATAAATTAGAACTTCTCTGAAATTTCTCTACAATGATAGACCAAAGAATGTAAAAAAAAAAGAATTAAAAACACAAATGTGTTGGTTCATCACCAGTGGCAGGACATGCCATCACCAAGAACTTGGGGAAGGGGGCAGACATTTTTCATGCGAGAACATTTCTTTAATTTATTACACATTGTCAAGAATAATTGTCTGCAATTTTGAAAACAAACCAATGCCATTTTCAATTTTAATGGTCCAGCTACTCCAAAATGATACACTATTTTCCCCATCCACATAAATTAGAACTTATCTGAATTTTCAAATACTTTATTCTTGGTCCATGTACTTATAACACCTTCCTATTATTTTGTTTACAGCATGTTCACTGTGACATATTATTTTCGTCATTCACATAAATTAGAACTTCTCTGAAATTTCTCTGCAATGATAAACCAAAGAATGTAAAAAAAAATAATAAAAAAACCCAAATGTGTTGGTTCATCACCAGTGGCAGGGCATGCCATCACCAAGAACTTGGGGGAGGGGGCAGACATTTTATTCCAAAATTTACCAATTCCAATGACATACAGAGTACATTTATTATAAATGCAGATTGATTCTGTTTTTCTTGTCAACAAAGGATGGGTTCATTTACACTGAAGTAAATTTACTTGTTACATGTGTCAGACCATGTACACTCATTTCTAGATTGGTTACAAGTAGGTTAAACAGGTCAACAAAGTGGGGGAAGGAAATGTGTAACCACAAAAGTCAAATCATAAAACCCAACAGACAGTTAAAATAAATATGTATTTCATTGTTTTATTAGCAATTACAAGCACCCATACAACTCTTTGGTTATTTCAATGTCTAACAATTTATGTACAAAATGGCATCTGATCTTTAGGTTGTAATTCTGTAGTATGGATGCAGCTACAGACATTTTGCCAATCATGTGTACAACCTTGAAAATGTAAAAATCAATGTAGAATTTGTTTTCAAATTTTATTAATTTTTTTTTTTTGTTATTTGCAGTATAGGTGGAAACAAAGACAGGTTAACAATAAGGAGATTGTTCACAATAGGTTCACAATAAGGAGATGCTTGATTACAGTGTGACTATCATTGTCAATTTATCATTATATTTTTATTTATAAACTTAACCTGAAAGTGAAGTATATTATAAATAAAGACTAAATTTATTTTGTACAAATTAATACCAAGAGATAAATACCAATGTTGGCTTCATTTAAATCTAAAATTGAAAGTTTTTCCATAAACAAAGTGAAAAGGGCAACCAATTATCAGATTTGATCTGGTGGATATATATTCCGTTTTCTTGTCAACAAAGGATCATGGTTGGGTTCATTTACACTGAAGTCATTTTACTTGTTACATGTGTAAGACCATGTACACTCATTTCTAGATTGGTTACAAGTAGGTTAAACAGGTCAACAAAGTGGTTGCAATTGATTGTGGGGAGGAAGTGTGTAACCACAAAAGTCAAGTCATGAAATCCAACAGAGAGTTAAAATAAATATGTATTTCATTGCTGTATTAGCAATTTACAAGCACTCATACAACTATTTGATTATTTCAATGTCTAACAATTTATGTACAAAATGGCATCTGATCTTTAGGTTGTAATTCTGTAGTATTGATGCAGCTACAGACATTTTGCCAATCATGTGTAGAACCTTGAAAATGTAAAAATCAATGTAGAATTTGTTTTTAAATTTTATACATTATTTTTAAATTATTTGCAGTACAGGTGTAAACAAAGACAGTTTATAAGCATGTCACAATAAGGAGATGCTTGATTACAGTGTCACTATCGTGTCAATTGATCATTATATTTTTGTTATAAACTTTACCTGAAAGTAAATAAAGTATACATTTATTTTTATACAAGACTTAATACCAAGAGATAAATACCAATGTTGGCTTTATTTAAATCTAAAATTGAAAAGTTTTTCCATAAACAAAGTGAAAAGGGCAACCAATTATCAGATTTGATCCAGTGGATATAATTACATTTAATTTTTGTTTAAATTGGGAATTATTTACTTTTTGACAAAAACTCTTCTGCGGGGGGCAGTGGAAGATAGAAAGCACGGATGCAAGCTTTCTTCCAACTTTATCATGTAGTAGTGATAAGCTTGTTTTCTAATGAAAGCCTAATTAGCTGAAGGAAAGTAAAGGGGAAATATTTATATGGTCTTCCCTGCTTCAGTGTCTTCAGTAACCCCTGACTGCCCCAAACAATTTAACCCACACTTCCTGCTCTTTGAATTTGCAGCCAAGTTTAATCCAGTTACTATACATGTAGTACCCTTCTATCCTAAATCAACTTTGTGACTTTATGCCTATAATAACGTTGAATAGGTTGATCTGGCTACCTACAACCCTGGCAAACTATTTTCATATGAGTGATTTTTAATGTTGATTTATCATCTAGCATGGTTTTGGAAAAGCATGTGTTGGGCTAGTGTCAATATTTAAAATAAAAAACATTGTGTTCCAAGTCACACTTGTTAATTTCTAATTTACTGCTTAAATCTCACAACATTTCCAAGTTCAACAGCCAATATCTCAAGAACTAAATGACCTATTAGAAAACAAAAAACACAATTGAATTCCTTACATTAATAGCTTGTAATTCTTGTGATTCTTGAGTTACCATAAATGCTTGCCAATGGTCTAATTAGTGGCACACAAAGTAACGATTTTTATTAATTTTAAAAGGTCATTTCTCATAGCTTCAATTTAATGTATAAGTTGACTTATATGTTATTTTTTCATAATCATGAGGAGGTCATATATAACTTTCAAACCACCTAATGTGACCTTTACTTCCTGTCCAAACAGGAAGTTCAAATTCAACACATTCTAACGCAAAATTGATATGTCTTTTGAATATGAAATTGATATTGTTATTATAAAAGATGCCAAACCCTTGGAAAATATGATATTGACATCATCAATGATAATTTGATTGAACCGGAAGTAGACTCGAACACCGTGTGTTTGTTCTAACAAACACTTAAGCTCTAGTTACTGTTGTTGCTGCATAAATAAGCAAGTAATTTTCAGTCACTGTGTTCATCTTAAACTAGGACATCGACTCCATGCCCTGTTGAAAATCTGCCTTAATCGATACTGACCATACTGTCCCTTTAATGTAAACCTGAGATAATTGTTGTTGTTGATATTAGCCAGAAGAAGTATGCAGTTTCCTGCTTCATCAACATTTCGATTTATACAGTAAAATGTTGATCCACGATTCTTTGACACGGACAACATGAGTAATTTGTAAGTGTCATATTATGCGAATTGGCTGTGCTAACAAACTGTACGTACTGGAAACATTGCAAAGTGCACTGTCCTCGGCAAAATGGGACGTAACACTCACTGGTGTGGTAGTATAAAAAGGACAGCCTAATAAATTAAAATATAAATAAATTAGTCTGACATTATGAGTGATATTTGAAGAAGTAAACAAAAAGCTGGATTTTTTTATATTTTTGTTTCTATTCATAGCCGCATTGACCCTCCTGCTTTAGCTGAACTTTAGTGCCAAGCAGATATAGTGGTCAGAACTAGTCAACAGCCTGTTTTGACTGTTGACCCAAATGTGCACACATGGGCATTTCGACTGGTTTTTACTGTCATTTTGACCACCCTGAACAATACAAGACAATGCTTTTGCCAGTCAAAAATGGTCGACTCATTTTGACCTGTAAATGTACATCCAACACCTGTTTGACAGTGTTCGACTTTTAAGTGCACTAGATATACCTTGGCAAGTATATCAACATTTTGACTGATTTTGACCCTGTACTTTTGCTACGACTCGGCACTTTTTGTTGGAATATATATGGCTTTATCGATTTGTTTGTTTGTTCGTATATGTCTATGATGTTGCCATGACATCACTTTAGCCATTCAGAACTTAACATTCAACATTTTCTAAAATTTATCAAAGATCATTTTTAATGCATATTTGCAACAAGTCTAAAAGCCACTCAAACCACAGGGCTAGTACAATAGAAGAAAAAAGGAAATAGACTCAGAGGAGCTGAAGGTGGGAATTGAGATTCCTCTTGAAACAGGATAGATCGTCGGATGGAGGAAAACATGAACCAGGCAAGGCATTCCAAAGAAATGCAGCATGTTTAATATACGTGATTTATTGCAGCATAATACATAGTCCAATCACAAATGCACAATACATTTACTGTCCTTTTTATTATACATTTGAGGTTTGTCTGGAGATGTAAAGTTTTTGATTGATTTGAATTGAAACTAAGGTCAAAGGGTATATTGAGAATCGCAGCCACACGTGACAATATACATTATTACTAGTAGACCATTGTTGAACCATAGAGGTTGAACCTTCTCCCCTATTTCATCACTGTGGTTTTTCCCCTGATGAGAAATAGCCTATTGCATTGAGAGCGATGCAGATAATATTGACATACAGCACACATGAAGCCATCCAGTTTGAGTCCTATACAAAATGTACGTGGACATCCGATGTCGATATGAAATAGACTGTGCCTTATTGAGATGTGATCGTATACAGGGAATCAAATATTATTTTTTATATCATCAACGTTATTTATATGATATTAATATTTTTTAAAGAAAATGTGGTAATGTTTGCAAAATTACATTATTATTCAGAATCAGGAGGAGGGGTGATATCTCTGAAATAATTATCTTCTTTTTAAAATAATAAACAAACATTGAAAAATTGTTTTGTTTTAGACCTCAATCAAATATCTTCTGGAGTCTACTTCTGGAGTCTACTACTCCCTTGACAAATTCCTGGTTACACGTCTGATTGGGAGAAAGATGTGTAATTAACATGTATACTCCATAATACGTCATTCCTATTGATCTTATCCTGCTGTGGACCGGGGGTTGAGGGTGGGGTTGGTGACGGGGGTGAGTGTAGACAAATATCTGCCACGCAATGCAATTCTCCATCTGGTTTTGCATTGAACAATTGTTGTCCTTTTAAAAATAAACTTTGTGTTTGTAACGACGTTACCGTGGTGCGCAAAACTGATGAACTGATGATGCCGAACACCTACACTGAAGAAAATGTCGCTCCACAGACACAATTACAGATGTTCTCCTGAAAAAGTCGATCCACTAATTTTTGCTGCAATTGGACATCATTTCATAGCAACAAAAAAAAAAAAAAAAAAAACATAAATAAAAATACTGACGCGCAGGTATGAGGCGACGCGCATTCCAGATTTGTATTTCATCATCAGGGAAAGTCCGCTATGATGAAATCATAGAGATGAAAATTAACTCGGTGTATTTCGCTACAGTCCTCACTCAGATAGTACGTCATTCATCAGTAACATCTTATGAAATATCACTTGCTGATTTTAAACCAATTGCTGGTATCATCTTTTTATTTTATTTTTAAAGAGATAAACAAGTAAGCCTTTGTTATTTTCTTTTCTAACTGTAACACCTATTTACAGTTCCACTTCGGTGGAAATAAAGCAATTCTCTGTGGATGTTTTGTCACACCAGTTGCCCATACAGGCGTTAAACTGTGCCGTTTCCCACTGTGATAATACCATATAATGTGAGTATTATCCAGAAAAGGCAGTACCATGTCAAATCTAAAATGACTTGCACACAAACAGTTCTTTTTAGATTTACTGATATTTACAATACAACTCATTAGATAATTTGCATGTTGTGATACCAATGTGTTGCTTCCCAGGATAAAACATGTCCAAGAAAGACATCACCCCAGAGGAAATGGGCTTCAAGTCCTCTGGAGTGGAAAAAGGTTCTATTGGCGCCAAAATGATGGCCAGCCATGGGGATGTTCCGGCTGACTCGGTTGTTGCGGACTTGCAGAAGTGCGGCTCTACAGGCCAATCGGGCGAAGTGAAGTGCACAACTAGCCCCGGCTCTGACGGCTCCCAACATGTTGACTGCGGGAAGTAAAGAAGGAAAGACAACATAGCTTGCTGTCTGGTGAACATGCTGCATCATTGATCTTTTAAATCATATTGTATCTGATTTTGCTTCTGAAACTTATTAACATTCAGTCATCGCTGCATGCATCTGAGTCTTCTAGATTAATTAGACTATATAGAAATATAAGACTAGATAATTTCTGTATTGGCGTAATATTTGTGTTTCTCTTAAAAACAACCTCATAAACCACAACTATTTGAAGGTACACAATGCCTTTGTTTGGCGTAAGTGGATAATAAAATTAATGGTCTCTCATTAATTCATATATAACATATATCTAAAATTATTAAATTCAGATGTATGACAAAAACACCCCTAACGAAGTCTATTAACGTCAAACGAACAATGTCACAAAGGTGAGGTTTATTACCATCAAATGTAACTGGCAAAACCATCAACTTTGATTGAGGTATGTTAATTCAAGTACAGCTGTTTATGATTATTCTGTTGATGATTTAAGGTAACAATTTGTATTCAGTGGGAAGTCTTGCACTGTAAAATGTGATTTTAAAAATAAGTAATCAATTGATGGATTCACAGAATTATAAAAGACTAGAGGTATTGAGTTTGCTAAAAACAATCTCAGGGTGTTCGAGTGTGCATCATATGTGATGACGTCATCACCTAAATTTGTTAAAAGACAAGAGTTACTTCAGGAGATATGAGTTTTGAATTCATAATATACAGTGTGTCTAAAAAAAAATGCAAACAAAATTTAACGGAATGCCAGACGTAGAATGAGTAACCAACATAGATAATAATAGGTATGGTTTAAAAGATACACATTTCCACTTTAAAATGAGACATCAAACGTCCAAATCTGATAATCGAATTACGATAAATCAAAATTTAATATTTAAACAAATCATATCCCAACAACCACAAGAGGTAAATTCACAATTGTTGTACCATTGTACAGACCGTTAATTGTCAAAAAATATTTACAAAAAGATGACCCTAATTTGACCTTACTTCCTGTCCAAACCGGAAGTCAAAGTTTAATATTTAAAAAAATCATATCTCAACAACCACAAGAGCTAAATTGACATTTTTGTACCATTGTATAGATTGTTAATTGTGAAAAATTATTTACACAAAGGTGACCCCAATTTGACCTTACTTCCTATCCAAACCGGAAGTCAAAGTTTAATATTTAAAAAAATCATATCTCAACAACCACAACAGGTAAATTCACAGTTTTTGCACCATTGTACAGATTGTTAATTGTCGAAAAATATTTACAGAAAGGTGACCCCAATTTGACCTTACTTCCTGTCCAAACAGGAAGTAAAATTTTAATATTTAAAACAATCATATCTCAACAACCACAAGAGGTAAATTCACAATTTGTGTACCATTATACAGACCGTTAATTGTCAAAACAAAATTACAAAAAGATGACTCCAATTTGACCTTACTTCCTGTCCAAACCGGAAGTCAAAGTTTAATATTTAAAAAAATCATATCTCAACTACCACAAGAGGTAAATTGAAAATTTACATTTTTTGCACCATTGTATAGATTGTTAATTGTCGAAAAATATTTACACAAAGGTGACCCCAATTTGACCTTACTTCCTGTCCAAACAGGAAGTCAAAGTTTAATATTTAAAACAATCATATCTCAACAACCACAAGAGGTAAATTCACAGTTTTTGCACCATTGTACAGATTGTTAATTGTCAAAAGTATTTACAAAAACATGACCCCAATTTGACCTTCACTTCCTGTCCAAACCGGAAGTCAAAGTTTAATATTAAAATAATTTCTAAATTCAGTATTGTATTGTATTCAAATAAACTTCTCGCGAGAACTTCAACAGACGTTAACATTTGACTTTCTCCAACACTTTGAATTGATGACGTCATCATTTTAACTTCAACCGAACACCTAGTTTTTGTTGTGACAAAAACTTATATCTAGTTATAATTAATTACGTAATAATTCATTAGATGACCTCACCATGACGTCATAGCGTTAGCTGGAACTATATGTTAAGGTCTAACTATGTGCTAAGTTTTAAGGTTTTTTGAACTCCGCAACTATGTTTTGGCTGTACAAATACATTTACAGAATAGTAATTCAGAATATTTCTTCACATAAGGCTTTGTCACACGGGGCAATTTTCGGGCAACTAAATTGCTAGCAATTTTCGCCGGGCAACTTTGGGGCAACTTTTGTTGACGCAATTTCCATGTCATACGCGGCAATTTAAACGCAACGCGCATGCAATCAAAATTCCGGTTTCGACCGGAAGGAGAGGTCAGATTGAGGTTACGTCTGTGAACGAAATGTCACATAATTCAAGATCTTTCAGATGATGCAAAGATTGAGAAAATATCTTTTGTGGTTCATGAGATATGGTTTTTTGAAATATTAAACTTTGATTTAGTGTAATTTGATATCTGATGACCTCACTATGACGTCACAACTTAGTATACAACTACATGTTAAGGTCTAACTATGTGCTTTAAGGTTCTGTGAACTTTGCAACTATGTTTTTGTCTCTGGATAAGTCTTATTGAGAAGGAGAAGAAAAAGCTCGAACACCTAATAAAGACCCCTCGAGTCAGGTTGAAAACAAACAGTCATGATTGTGACCTTCAAATTAGTTATCCGTATACAGCATATAACTCAGCTGTATTGTTATGCATTATTTTTGGTAGAATGGACGGCGGAAAGGGAGACAACATCTACCCCTTTCTCAACATTGATCAATAGATGTGCTTGGAATATAAATGTTGCACTTTATATTGTTATTATTCATCATTATAATAATACAACGACAGTAACAGTTGATCCATATGGTTTGGTGCACATTTAACCTTCATTTTAAAAAACATGTGCATTATGAATTAGGAAATGTACAATACTCGTAATTAACTGGTTACAAACATTCTGGCTAGGCCTGTGATTTATTATTCCAAATCGAAGGTGGTAAAGGTACTAATCATTCTAAAATGATTATCCTGAAGTACTCCTTGTTAATGCTTGTTCACACTTTTCTCATTGACTTGACCGCTCTGCATTAGTTGTTATATTAGTTGGCTAAAAAAGTAGGCATACTCATGGAATCAGTTTTGCCATTATTGTAAATGCTGTATCTTCCCTTTAATAAATTCAGAAGTCTATTACCTTCATGTAGGTAATAGACTTCTGATAAAATGTGTTATGATTGTGACCAGTTGCCACGATGTTTATTTACTTTATAATTTTGTTTTTCTTCTATGACCAACTTGACGTACTAAATAACTGGTAATTTTCAATTTTTTTTATACAATTTTTGAATTGTTTAAATCAACACTTAAGCCTACTTGAAATGAAGCTGATGAAGGGTTCAAACATTTCATTTTGAATTTATGAAAGAGTACTCCTTCTTAAATTCAGAGTTAGAATAAATAGGAAAAATCAGAATCCATTTTCACTGTTTTGTCGTTAACGACACAACTTAAAGTTGAAATGTTTACAGGTTTGTTGTTTATTGTACATCTTGATTCAAAGCATATTCATCGGAGCAGTTTTGCTAATATTACCAATAATGACATCCCCTTTAAAGCTTTGTAGAAACATATACTAATTGTTGTATTCATAACAAATAGCCCCTTTAGACTTCCAAAATTGGAGGTAAAAGTAGCATACAATAACTTAAAATATATTCTGCATAGTGGCTTCATCTTGTTATTTTAAACAATGCTTTTTAAGCTTACATTACCTGATGTATTTAGGTACCTGATGTACTTGGTAATTAGTTTTTACAAATATGAATTTTGCAAATCCGAGAAAATTAATACAAGAGCAGTCGCAAACTAACTTTCGACAAGTTTTCTGTTTGGTCAGTTTATACCATTTCCCCCTATAATGTATCATTGTAGTGCTATAATTCCTCTGGTTATTGCAATTTGTTTGTAAATATGTTCCTCGTTTATGCACCCATACACTGTCTTCCTGGGGTCGTACACAAATTTGTTATATCCCCACATATGAATCACCCAAGTGACAATCACAGGATTGAAAACACCCATATTGCGTAGTAATTAAATGTTAATAAACTCTGCCCAGTCCCTTATATCCCTGTCATTGCATACACCCTTTAAACGTCACAGGGATGGATCTCTGCGGCGAGGCTGGCCGATCCAGGTACACACAGTTGTGGGAGTGTACCAGTCGACAGCTGGCAGTGTGTAACCCAATGAACTTGGCATATACCCTGCATAAATGGACTCTTTAGCATTTCCAAATTCTTTCGGACAGTCTAGAGATACCTCCATGATATAACCAGGTGCGGATCCAGAATTTTTTGCAGGGGGGAGGGGGGGGGGGGTGGGGGGTGAGTCAAACAGCTGTTCAGGCAGCAGGCAGCTCCAAACATAGAGCTACTACAAAGCACCGCCCGCTACTTCCTCCCCCACCCCCACCCCCCGACAGACCTCAGATTAGAAACAACCCATTCATAAGAACCACACACAGGCCAAACCAGGTTTGTAATGCTTTCCACAGACAGCTTTGTTTACTTGCATAAATAACCCCCTATGCTAAGGCCTTTTGTGCACAGTCAATGGGGAATTCCCATCTGGGACTGCTGGCAGCTAGGTTGTAACTGATATAGCGGGTGAATGAACTTACCCAGGCCACTCAAATTCTACAATATGTTTCTCAAGCATATAGTCTAGAGTTTGTATATAACCAGGTGCGGATCCAGAAACTTTTGCAGGGGGGGGGGGGGTGAGTCAAACAGCTGTTCAGGCAGCAGGCAGCTCCAAACATAGAGCTACCAGACAGACCTCAGATTAGAAATAAACCCATTCATAAAGAACCATACACATACCAAACCGCGTGTCATCAATCAACGCTGTAATGCTTTCCACATGTTTACTTGCATAAATAACCCCCAATGCTAAGGCCTTTTGTGCACAGTCAATGGGGAATTCCCATGTGGGACTACTGGCCTGTATCTTGTAACTGATACAACTGGTGAATGAACTTACCCAGGCCACTCAAATTCTACAATATGTTTCTCAAGCGTATAATGTATAAAGTCAAGGAAAATGAGATTTTAACTACATTATAACGCAGAGTAATTTAAAAAAATGCATAATTAGGCAGTCGGCAGCTGGTACGCTCCCTTACCGGAGGGTTTTAAAGGGACAATATCGTCATGATCAGCAGAGCAGACTTTCATCAGGGCATGGAATCGGTGTCCCAGTTTAAGATGAATACAGTGACTGAAAATGACAGGATCATTTTTGCAGCAGCAACGGTAATATGAACTTGTCATGCAGGTTATTATTTTCAGTCACTGCGTTAATCTAAAGTAGCACTGTATGCCCTGTTGATCGTGACGAAGTATTGTCCCTTTAAACTTTACCAAACAAACATTTTTTTTAAATGCACATGTTGACACTTTGTGTTAATATAAATGTACCAAAATTTAACTTTCGGTATCCCAATTAAGCGGTTGGGTAATTTTTAGCATAATTTAATTTGCCGATTCTGTATTTGGTGGGCACACACCTCATTGCATATGACTCGGCAGCGACGTATGTTTTCTTCACACCTTTTTATTACAATATGATTCCTATGATTCCAATATGAATCCAACTTCACCAACCTAATATAATTCCTCTCTTTTCACAACCTTTAATTATTATCGTCGCATGTGAGGAGTAAAAATATTTTGTGATGAACAACCAAATGCAAATCTTTGGAATTGATCATTTATTTTCAATGTTTTGGGTTATATGTTCACGTTTTAATCATGTGTGGAATATCACATATAAAGCGACCTCTAACTGGCCGTAAATCTTAGCTTTAAGTTCCAAAACGCAAACCCAACATAACTATTAAATTTTTCTGAGAGGTGAAACTCGTGAAACTGTGGAATTTTCTTGGGGGGAAAACGGAAGTCTAAAGGCGATGACTGCGTTAATTCTGATTTCGCTTTGTATATTGTATTAACTCATGACATATACAACGGTTGTGTTAGGTTGCTGTTTAGCTTTAATTATTGTACTGCTTGTAATAACATGGAATTTTTGAAGGCTACGTCTGGTAGGAGTCGTAAAACATTTTTGGACGAGGCTTAAATCGCTTAAAAACGAGTACTAAGCTACCGTTTCAGCAAGTCAATCCATATTTATTTGGAATTTTAAACATGTTCAAAAGTATTTTGACTTAATCATGAAAAGTCGAATTTAGAAAAATTGCAATAAATTGACAATTTCTTTCATAAAAATTATGAAATTTAAAATATTTTCATTAATATGAAAATTTATTTCATAAAAATTAGGAAAAGTGGACTTATGATTAAGTCAAAATACTTTTGAACATGTTTTTAATATTTTTCCAACAAAGCATATAAATGAAATAGACCCTTCAGATGGTACCAACAATTTGGCTGGTTCATGTTCTAGCAATTGAAAGGCTTGCGCGCATCTATTTATAAAAGCTAATAAACATAACTGCAAAGATTAATCTGCGATAGTTAATAATTATTTGCCTCGTTAATGATCTCTGCAGACCCGGGCTGAGGGCAATATTAATAATTCAGATAATGTAAACAGACATATGACATAGTACACAATTAGAATAATGGAAATTAAACGAGTGTCTTCAATATGTCAACTGCCTTAGTAACAAACTATATGACTGTAACCAACTGACCTCGAAGACTCAGTCATTTATTTACGTATTTATACTTGAGTATCACACCTGTAAAATGGTCGCTGTGGGACGTTATGAATGTAAAATACTTAGTTGTTGACTCCTACGAGAAGAATATTCCTTATTTGGTAGCGTAACCTCTTGGGGTTTGTCGTCCAACAAGCGCCAACATTTGAATACAACTGGGTGAAATAATTGTGGCCAGTCAAGCGTGAGGGCGTGTTTATTTGCTAAGTTTCATAAGCCACTCATTCACTTGCCGTGACGGAGAGATGTCACTTTTAGTTACTTGGAGCATAAGACCAAAACAAAAGTCTCCGGTTTCTGGTCATCGTCGGCTTCAAAAGTGGTGCGGTGACGCGTTTGTTGTTGTTGTTGTTGTTGTTGTTGTTGTTGTTGTTGTTGTTGTTGTTGTTGTTTTTGTAATACATGGGAACCATATTTCCCATATACAAAGTATGGTGGCTAAGAGAGGCCTCACAAATTGGCAAACGTTCATACAACTATGTGAAAAAGTCGTTTAAAATACAACACGGCAAAAATACAATCGATCCAGCAATTTTAGCTGCAATTGGACATCGATTCATAGCAAAAACAACAACAAACAAACAAACCAAAGAAAAAAAAAGATAACTAAAAATACCAAGGCGCTGGTTGGTCTAAGGCGACGAGCGCGGATACCAGAAACCGGAGACCTTTTTGGGGGGCCTAATAAACAAATTAAAATAATCCAACACCCCGAAATATCGAGTATGTCTGAACATAAATAATCCTTATCATAATTGCCGTACACATGTTCATTGACTTTAAAAGCCTCGCGCCTTGGAAAAAATTAGTACCCTTGCGTACGAGAATTTATGTATAAAGTCAATGGGGGAGAGATGTTTTTGGTGACAAGTATTTGTATTACGTATTATGACAACATTATGGAGAATTTTTGTTTTGAAATTGATATAATAATTAAAGTATTTTGTTTATGATCTTAAGATAAATTCTCTTTAATGTTGTCATAATACGTAAAAAGCTTACAACTTATCACCAAAAGAAAATCGCCCCATTGCCATTATACATATCTTCGTACGCAAGGGTACTCGTTTTTTTCCAAGGCTCGAGGATAAATTTATTTCAAATGTTATCTCAAACGACCTACGTTATTATCATTAACGTCATTCATAACATCATTATTCTGTATGCGTTAGCAACAACCCATTACTCGCATGAATAGATTGACATTTTTATTTACAAAATATAAAGCACTCCAAATAGATAGGTAGGATTATTGATATATGTAGGCCTACTTGAATACTATTATGTACGATTAATTTCCAAAGGCAGGTTAAATTTTAACATTTTCTACAGTCACGCCATGGGCGGATCCAGAATATTTTTAGGGGGGGTGAGATTCAAGAACAATTTTTGAGTACTACAAAAATTACAATGAAATAATCAAAGGGAGAGAAAAACAAAGCACAGTGAGGGGGAAATGAGGGGAAACATGAGGGGGAATACCTTACCGTTTGTATCAGATTCTGTTTTTTATTTTTTTAATTTATTTTTTTAAACGATTTTAGGGGGCAGCCCATTAGCCCCATCCGCCAATGCACGCGTTCCTTATTTCATCACGAGGGAATATACCTTATGAGAAATATTTCATCAAAGGGCAGATAGCGTTTTGTAAAGAGCCGTTTGCTCCAAAATCTATGAATGATGGAAACTTAGGTCTAACGAAAAACAAAATTATGATTGTAATTTCTAAAGAGTAAACGTTTTAATTTTGTGAATATAGATTTAATATCAAAGTTTAAAGTTAAATTTGTGTTTTTGTCAGCAACTTGAATGGTATTCATCTACAACCATCCTTAAAGCGAGCGGTTAATATTATCTACAAATGGTTAACGAAGGGACTGCATCGTACAGATATTGGACTATTTAAATTGTCAATACATTTTTTAACTAGTGGGGTTATGGAGGATAAATATTTTGAAATCAAGGTATACTTGCCCGTTTCATTTGTGGGAGGTTATCAATAAGCTTGGGGATGGACATTGAACGAATTTGAATTTATACTGAAGTACTGGAAGAGCTTAATAATAAACGCATAGAGACTTTCATTTGAAGGTATTACGTGCTATATAAGAACTGTTCATTATTGTTATTAATGCCAAATATCATACGTTTTGAGACAACTGTTGTTGTCCTTGTTAAAATGAAAAAATCATTTAATTTCTGTTTCTCATGACGAAGACTTTCATGTGTAGGAAGAACAGGTAAGTTAAGCTAAAATCAGATCTTATATTTAAGTCTCTTATTTTAATAACAGGATGTAAAAGAATTTCAAATTGACCCAGTCTGCGCACTTCCGCATTGAAACCAAGGCTCTTGTTTCAAGTCACAACGACTCATGCTCCCATCATACAGCACATGCGTCAACACCGAGAGCACCGTTATCAAACACGGAAGTGCGCAGATCAAAGTTAATTTCGTCATCTTGGGATTTGCCTGTACTTAACATTTTGTGCCACAACAAATATTTATTTAAGAAATGGAGAAAATTAATAGTATTAGATTATCATTTAGATACTTAATAGAACAGTTTACTCCACAATTAAAATCAAACACCAGCCCAAAACCAACATGTTTATTGTAACAGCTTCGTGATGTATTCTGTCCCATTCTTCTTCCTTTCTGTTTCATCAATTCTAGGTTTTGTTTGTGATTCCATTCTCATCCCTACCACTGCTGTCCATTACTTCAAAGTATTACAAAATAATAGATAAATAAAAAATAAATAAATAAAAACAAAAACAAACAAAAAATAAAACACTAAATTTCCATCCCTCCGGGGAGTGAGACCGCCACACCAATGTGGCAGAAGTTATTTATTTCATTGTTTTTCCCAGAAAAAAGCCACACATGCCTGGGAGTCATTGATATCCTAATGTGGACCATTCCACATATCTTAGAAGGGGTGTCAGTTCCCAGAGCTGTGTAGTTTTTTTTCTGGGCTAGAAATGTAATCGCTGCCATATGTCTGTGCACAAAATCAACCATCCATTGTGTACACATAAAGACCTACCCAGATCTAACCCTCTGATAAGTGGAACCATCTATCTGGCATCAGGCTGTGCTCTTTGATCTCTTGCGGCATGCAGTGCCAGGCATACCCCCCCCCCCCAGACAGAGTGTCTGGGTTATGTTACATCCTGGAGAGATGTGGTTGAGAGATATGCTGCATAAGTATATGGCTGTTTGGTGTTTGCCAGGTCATACAGGAGAGAGCTACACTACACAGCCGTCGTGTGTCATCTGGGGTTGTAAATAATACTAGACCATAGCAGGGCATGTGTGGAAGTCATGTGGATGTAACAAATTAATTGGGAATGCATAGATAATACTTTTAATATCATTAATAGGGGTGCCAGTGCAAAGTGGACAGGTACCACGTTCGAATAAAGTGGTAGGTACCTCCCTCGTCGGAGGGTTTTAAGTTTATATGTGCATATTATTTAATATTGGTCAAATGTACATTAAGGCCACCCTTCGTGGACTTTGGAACAACAAAAAGTGGAGAACCTGTTATGGAACTGAATGCAACATTCATATTTATATTACTTGGGATTTCTGGTCATAGTCCTGAGTGGCCTGATGCGATTCATATTGAAGGAGATCTATGTTGAAATCACCCATGAAAAACGTGAGCTTGTTTTCCTGATTGATTAAATGTAGAAGGTCATCAAAAGATTCAATAAAATCAACGGGGTGGACCGTAGGTGGCCTGTATAACACTCCTACAATGATATTTTTACGCCCTGGGGAAGGTATTTCGATGAAAAGTGACTCACAGATATCGCTGTTTAAGGATAAATCATCTCTTTAAAAAAAAAGGGAATTATGTACATACAAATTAAAGCAACTCCTCCACCTCTTTTGACTGCTCTATCTTTACCAAGAAAGCTGTAACCTTTAAGTTCGTATGGTGGACTATCCTTATGCAGCCAAGTTTCAGTAAAACCAAGGATAGAAAATTCAAAGTTCAAAAGAGCAAGATAGTCACCAATGGCATCAACATTTTTGTAGAAGCTTCTTGCATTCAAATGAAAGGTAGAGAAGTTGCTTTGGTTAATATCTTTGTTATACATTTCGTTAAACTGATCACAAAACAAGTAGTCAGAAGAGTAATTCTGTGTGTTGGAGTAAAAGTTTGCATCAGGATCAATGTCCGAATTACCACCAAATTGGTTGTTATAAATGAGGGGATTGAAATGCATATTTGAGAGTCTCTGAGTATCGATTCTGTGATCAGTTTTCAATTCAAGAAGGGCCAAGAAGAAATCTTGAAAACACGGATTGTGTTGGTTACATAATTCACAAATACCAGCCATACGCAGGAGGGGAATCAATTGAAAGTGCTAAACAACCCTCATCGCATGACAAGCTTTCTACAGCTGTAAGATTTACATATTTAAGGTCAGTGGTAGTATACGTATCCATGACGATTGTAAACACAAAAACACTACAATGAGACATAAGGTACAATGAAAACACAGATATACAAGTTAAATTTGACATGAAAAAGAGGCAATGTGATTGGAATGAATGCAATTCAAGAGAATCACAAGAGATTGTTATTAATTTACATCTAGGCCTAAATGTCCAAACTGTCCATGAAGACGATTAGTTCATGTTATTATTATTATTATTATTATTATTATTATTATTACTATTACTATTACTATTATTATTATTACTATTATTATTATTATTACTATTATTACTATTATTACTATTACTATTATTATTATTATTATTACTATTATTATTATTATTATTATTATTATTATTATTACTATTATTATTATTATTATTATTATTATTATTATTATTATTATTATTATTATTATTATTATTATTATTATTATTATTATTATTATTATTATTATTATTATTATTATTATTATTATTATTATTATTATTATTATTATTATTATTATTATTATTATTATTATTATTATTATTATTATTATTATTATTATTATTATTATTATTATTATTATTATTATTATTATTATTATTATTATTATTATTATTATTATTATTATTATTATTATTATTATTATTATTATTATTATTATTATTATTATTATTATTATTATTATTATTATTATTATTATTATTATTATTATTATTATTATTATTATTATTATTATTATTATTATTATTATTATTATTATTATTATTATTATTATTATTATTATTATTATTATTATTATTATTATTATTATTATTATTATTATTATTATTATTATTATTATTATTATTATTATTATTATTATTATTATTATTATTATTATTATTATTATTATTATTATTATTATTATTATTATTATTATTATTATTATTATTATTATTATTATTATTATTATTATTATTATTATTATTATTATTATTATTATTATTATTATTATTATTATTATTATTATTATTATTATTATTATTATTATTATTATTATTATTATTATTATTATTATTATTATTATTATTATTATTATTATTATTATTATTATTATTATTATTATTATTATTATTATTATTATTATTATTATTATTATTATTATTATTAACCCTGGTGGGAAGATGATTTCCGCAACAGGATTGGATGTGAAACTGGTAATACACTATCTAGGCAATATTGTTACCATTGTATAGCTTGAACCTCCGGACTATACACACAGTAGTTATGTGTGGTCCACAGTGTCAAATGCCGCAATCAAATCAAGGAGGATGGCAGTTTGCATTTGCCAGTGCAGGTCCCTAGCCAAACATTTCCAAATAATGGGAATATAGCCCCTTTACGGTGACCTATGGAAGTTTTTATGACCTCATTAAATAGATCTTGTCGAACTCAACATATCCACGAAGTGTCATGAAAATCAGTTTAAAAATACTGCAAATACGGAGTAGGGGGAGGGGGGGAACGATGGTATGTAAAATCATTCTGAAATACAGAACACATGTATCACATGTACAGACCACATCGTACATGTATGTAGTCTGTGCTATAAGAAGAATTCAATACATAGCAATTAGCTCGATGTTTCTCAAGCGGCTTCTCGACTCGTTACTTGGTGACTTCAACGTTTTGATTACGCCATATTGAATATTGAACAGGGTGCTTGAGTAAGGGGTAACATCAAAAGACGTATGATAAATTCTCATCATACCTCCTTCACTTTCCCCTGGATACCACGAGGGAACGTGCCCCTCCCCCAGCCGAGGTCCGTGACCCCGGGTTCCCCCAGTGCCCCCATGAAAATTGGACCCTAGTTACGCCACTACCATGCATGGTTGTATGGGTCCCACCCAAGTCACACGTGGATTCCTTTCACCCATAGATACTCGAAGCTCTGAGTAAACGGTGCGGAGCCACGTCGGTGAAGGGCAATATTCAGTGCCGGATCAAGGGGGGGGGGTCAAAGGAAGGCATGCACATAATGTCTACCATCTATTTCCAGATCATGTGCCTCCCCCTCCTTGGCTGTATGTCCCCCTCTTTATCAACGTGCCTTCCTTTTCTGCGACCTTGGCAATTATTTTAATATTCTTGGCACAATAACTCCATCATTAAATTGAAGTTCACGCTGCCATCAGGTGGTATCTAGCTAGCCTGTGCTTATCAGGCAAGTTCAGTTGTCGAGAGGTAATATGTCTTTAAGTAAATAAGTTTAATGTCGTTGGTTCGAATCTTGACCGAGTCATATGTGGAAGCAATGGGTATTAGGAAGTAATTGAGTTTCTGTCTTTAATTTGTTTATACATATACATTTTAACACAGAGCCTTTCATATGATTAATAATTTAATCGCGTGAAACAGAATAAGAGTAACAAATTTGAAATGCTGATTTTGATTACATTAAATTTAAATTACATTAAACTATTTTTTCAGATTCATACACATTTTACCCTTGACATTTCTAGTTGAATTTGTGAATTTCTATTGTTCAGGGTCACCACAAAGTTGTAAGCTTTTTAAAACCCTGGGACGTGCCATGACACTTATACGAACACCGCGGTTGCATCGCGCTTAATTTTTCAGTAGGTGTGAAGGGGCGCTATAACTTCTGTTGCGTTGAACACTACCAACTGCCAATGG
This sequence comes from Zoroaster sp. YZ-2022, assembly GCA_029582265.1. Classification (NCBI taxonomy): domain Eukaryota; kingdom Metazoa; phylum Echinodermata; class Asteroidea; order Forcipulatida; family Zoroasteridae; genus Zoroaster; species Zoroaster sp. YZ-2022. The sequence continues at coordinate 29,483,174 of CM055829.1, read as the reverse complement.
TTTTAACAGATGCCTAGAGGTCCTCCAGACCCTAGACAACCATTTGAAGCAAAAAACAATGTAAGGGACCTTTAGGTTGATGTTTATTTTAGTTCTGATAACGCTTTTTCCCCTACCCCAAATCGACATAAAATATACCCTATTATGTGTACCCATAGCAGTTATAGGAATAAACATCTCTCATACTCTGGCTGATGGCTCCAGCTTGTCTGGATTCATGTTCTGGCACACCATAGTGGGTAACTGATAGCTTTTGATAAGCCACCTAGGAGCTGAAGTCAATGGCCTTGTGTTGACAGATGGGATTAGGATTTGTACACGGTCCTATGGGACCATGCAGGATTTGTACACGGTCCTATGGGACCATGCTTTTTGCAGTAGGATTTTTTGGATCAAGGATTCAAAGCAGGCTAATGGGAATTAACCATGCTATTTGGGTGTACTTCAACAGTGAACTTACGGAATTTGAGAAATTTGGGGTGAGAATCAACGGAGTAATTAAATTTTGTTTACAAACCTACTAACAAAAATAGCGCCATGGCATGTCGCAGGTTAAAGAAATGCATAATACAACACAATAGAGGCAACGTCCAGAGGGCGCAATCAATGCTCATTTTGAACAACAAGAGTAGTGTTTTTAGTCATCACAAACAATGAAATTGTTCTCACTTTTCATCAGATTTGGTTGGTCAAAATAAATAAATCAAATACTATACTCATGAATTTTATTTTTCAGCAAACCGAAAATATAATGTTTTCAAAACCAAATTTTGTGTTGTTAAAACAAATTATACTTAACCCTATCAAGCCTGGGGGTGGGGGGGGGGGCACACATGACATTTTAAAAATAATATCTCCAGAACGCTTCGTTCGATCATGCTGAAATTTTCTGACTTTTCTTAACTATTTTTGGGACTCCCTCACGCAAAAATCAATGATAATGGGTGTTCATGGTTGCCATGGCAACCTTTTATTTTTAACACGTTCAATTGAATTTCCACACTTTTCTGTTAAAAATACTAGATTTTTGATACTGTTAAATATACAATATGTGTTTTTGGGTTTATCGTCAACTTTTAAACTCTGAACTGGACAATATTGAGTTATATGACCACTTTCAATGTATTCTGGGAATCCAATATGGCCGCCAATAGGTTTAAATGCAATAACTTATATTTTGTCCCAAAAACCTAATTTTTAAAAGGATTTTTCAATTGTTTTTGCTCAATGTATAATTGTATGTCATCAGTACTGCCATGGGTGCTATTATATCTGCCTTTATTGTACTTTTGTTTTAAAAAACCAAAATGTGTTTTTGGAACAAATTGACCCAAAATATTGCTTATAGCGCCCTTTAGTGGTATTTTAAAAGTTGTCATATTGTTGCCTGTACTGAAAACAACATTTGTGCCAAATTTCATGGCCAACGGACAAAAAAATTAAGACGGTTATAGGAAAATACTATTTTTGACAAAAAATGAGAACGAAAAAGAAACCCAGGCTTGATAGGGTTAATAGAACTAATGAGATCTGCATATTTTAAATAAACTTATTCAGTTGCTACACAATGATGATAATCTTCACCTGTGAGAAAATAATTAATTCATGTTTAATTTCAGCAAGGACAACCAGAATGAATAAAAATCTTCCAGGTGGGTATGGTTAATTGGCTAAGGAATTCGTGCAAAGATAATATACCTTACCAAATGAACCAAATACAATGTTACAGACATATTTGTTGTGATGTGTAAAATGCATTTGGTTTAATAATGAAACTAAAGTTCGTTATGTGGTCTGTACTGCAGGACAAAGACCGATGGTAATGAGCTAAATTTTTATTACATAAAGTAAACATAGTCGTAAAAGCAGTGTTATCAATACCAATGTTATTTATGCCCATCCTATGTGCATTATGTTAGCTCATTTACAGCAATATGCATTATGCACGTTAGAACTTTCTTCGAAAGGAATGTAACCTGTCGCAGGATGTTTCCCACGTTCTCTTTTCTGGAGTAAGGACCGTTTATGAGGCAGTTTATGACAATTTGACTTGGATGTACATGCATATACGCGTGAAGCTCTTCCCTTTTCATTGTACATTCCCCATTTGTGCATATGGTAACCCTTCTCAAAGGCTCCTGCCATCTCGTCCAGTGAACACAGGTGAGCATCATATTTTCGACAAGCCGCGATGCCCAGACTCAGGTCTTGGGTTGAGAACCTCCCACTTGTCCTACATATGGGAAAGTCTGTTGGTGAGGTAAAGAAAATTCATCACCAATTCATCACCATTTTCCCTGGCGGGCTGCATCCCATACAATTTCAATAAGAATCTTAATAGGCAGCATAGAACCCCGTAATACTCAGATTACCACATATTGTAATGCTTTATGTTTAGTATATCTTGAAATCCCACGGGGTTCTCATACGAAGCAAATGTCCCAATGGGGCTAAGGATTGTGTTGTCCCAATGAAACAATTATGGTGCCCCTTCCTCTCCACAACACCTAAGCACGTCATATCCACACCCACAAGTTAATAATTGTTCGACTTTGTTATGTCTCCCTCATTACATATAACTTTTAACCAGGCTTTATGTATAACATTGGCAAGATGGAAATAATAATCGCAACAAGTTATCATTTTTGAAGTATGCAAAAACAATGAGGGTGCACCGCTCCATTTGCCTAATCCGCTGTTGAAAATCCACAAACTTAAAAAAATAAAAAACGCACACAAATCGAAAAAGAACATTACACAATATTAACACTTTAGAAAAAACAACATAATGAAACAAAACTCACTCGGTTTCATTTCTGGGCACTTTCCGTCAATTGCCACGAAGTTTGCAACCAAAAGCAGCAGGACAATGTTGACAGGGGAGATCTGAAATGGAATTGTATTTGTAAAACATGAAGAACAATGACACAGCTATAAACATGATTTAGCTGATGTCATCACACCACGTGAGAACGTTTGATATGGAATTCCATATCTGCCATTCTAAACGCCGCCCGTCGCCCGTCGCCCGTCGCCCGTCGCCCGTCGCCCGTCGCCCTTCGCCCGTCGCCCGTCGCCCGTCGCCTGTCGACCGTCGCACGTCGTCCGTCGCTTTAGTTCAGAATTCAGTTTATTTCAAAACTACAGATTATATTCAATGGTGCAGAGTTTTATTTTTTCACAAACCACAATAGGCCTATAAATGGGTAATAAACTAGTCCAATCACTCTCAAAGATAAAAAACTATTATTTTTTGTTCATTTTCGTTAAAGAACATTCAAATTCACGCCATTTTGACTGATCCGATCAAATTAGGGTTTCTTGTTTTAGATTGTCGCATTCAAATTAATTTCCAGCCAGTAATTATTTCGTTCCTGTCATTCACAGTCAAATTAACAATCATCGATGCGCAAAGGATTTTGTAGATTTTTTTAAATTTTCGCTTTCGCTTATGGGCAACCAGTTTCATCTTAAGAGTATTCCAATGCACCCATGGCAAATTTCATTGAGTTTCTGATGATTTTTGTTGTTGTATTTATGAAAGTCACAACTGCCTTTTATCAAAACTTCTTTTGTGTCACTATCCAATTTCTTGATAATTAGGCCGAATGCCAATGTACCCAACAAGAATCCGAGGTACATACGGGGTCATCTTGCATAACAGATTTGTTCCCCATTGCAACGTTATTTATTCACATTTCCCCTTAATTAAGTTTTACTTTCTTTCGGAAAGAATGCTCAAATTATGAATTGATGTATATTTTTGCTGATTGAATGATGATGTAAAGGAACATTCAAAGGTGTCGGATATTAAATTGAATGAAAAATTCGCCGAGAAAACCTATATTAATTATTAATATAGGTTTTCCCAGCGAATTTCAAACCTTTTTATTCAATTTAAGACCCAACTCATTTGAAAATGAATACTTCTTTCCATGATCACTGATGTAATGGCAAAAATATACATTCAAATTAAAAAAAGAAAAGAAAAAAGAACCAGTTTCAAGCGTTTGATCAAGCATTCATTTTCATCAATTGGCATTATTTGTCACATTTGTACAGGCTCGGGTATGACATTTTAGTACAGATTCCTTTCCTAACAGTCTCATTTGCGTTGCTTGTCAGGATATTGCAGGCTTAAGAAAGCAACCCGCCTCCCCCCCCCAAAAAAAGAAAAAGATTCTTGCATCAATTGCGAAAAGATGCGAAACTTTCAAATTCAAGATGAGATAATTAAAGTCATATAGGCCTATGCCGAAAAAACTTTTAAGAACTAGCTAAACCCAGCTTTAAATGACAGGAAAGAAATAATTACTGCTTGGAAATTAATTTGAACGCAACAATAATTAACAAAAAATAATTAAAAATAAATAAATAAAATAAACTGTATTGCTCAGATCAGTTAAAACGGAGTGCATTTGAATGTTCTATAACGAAAGTTTACAAACAATTTTTGGGGATGGCAACATCAAATCAGTGATTAAATAAACAATGCAATCAAATAAATTCAATCTTACCATGGTTGTTCAGGTATGAAGTCGAGCTGTGAGCAGAAGCAATCGTTGTGATGTTTGTAAGCTTGTTAGTTCACAGATCTGCTTATTATATTGTGATTTTTGTTTAATTGTAAGTACTCTCTACGGATACAGCAGTAAGTGGAACCTTTACTGTCCCGCCCAAATTATAATTATATAATATAAATGTATCATATCATTTATACGATACGTAACACGTGACCATTCACTATCTTACTTTTGTATATCAATAATAATAATAATAATAATGTATAGATTTATATAGCGCACGTATCCACCAACTAAGTGGCGCTCAAGGCGCATTATATTATTATCCCTGCTCATAAGGCTCATAAATCATTCCTGAATCCATCTCAGCTCCCTGGGGAGTATACAGCTCAATTGCTGCCATTTCTAGCGCATAGAGAGCAAACCATCTCTGCCTTCACAGGTACCCATTTAACCCCTGGGTGGAGAGAAGCAATTATGGTTAAGTGTCTTGCTCAAGGACACAGGTGTCACGGCTGGGGCTCGAACCCACACTCTGCTGCTGGCAACACCAGAACTTGAGTTCAGTGCGCTAGACCGCTCGGCCACGACAATCCATTTTACGTGCATTATACAACACACGGGACCTACGGCTTTACGTCCCATCCGAAGGACGAAGCAATTATGGTTAAGTACCTTGCTCAAGGATACAAGTGTCACGACCGGGGCTCGAACCCACACCCTGCTGCTGGCAACACCAGAACTTGAGTTCGGTGCGCTAGACCGCTCGGCCACGACACTCAATAACTGATACTGTTGATATTCAGTCATAAAACAATACATAATTAATGTTATATTCAAATCAGTTAGATCCGACCTCGAATTGCCTTACGTTGCATCATCGTCATATTCCTATCGCTGACTTCGTCGGGGTCGAACTGTTCTAAGTCGTAAGAAATCTGCATATTGAAAAATCGTATGATCACCATTGCAAATAAAGGTAGATTAATATAAGAAATGTGTCCACATTTTCGGCCGCCGGTGGTAAAAAAAAGTAAAATCTAGAATATGAGACCTCTATAAATATAACAAGACAACAACAGTATTTTATCATTTGCATAAACACAGATGCATGACCAAACTATTTGTTCTTTTGCTATTTATTTTAACTGATGCAAATAAACAACATCCTCAATCTTATTAATGAGTATTACGATGGATTGTGCATAACCGAAACTCCTCTTAAAATATTTTGTGGTGTTGTACAATGTCATTTAATATTATGTGATGTAGCCAAATTGGTTGACCAATTGGAGAAATTATATTATTCTACTATTGTATTTCTTCAAATGAATAATGGTATTTATGCAAATGAGGGAGCTATACAGTCACACCAGTTTGTATTATATGACATGCAAGAGGTCTCAATGACTGAAAACTGTCAACAAAATTGAAATGTTTATGATATTCTCAAAGGGCAAGAAAGATATCACCCAAACTAGAGGTTTTGTATAGTTACTACATGTACGATGCACAGAGGAATAAACGTCCATCCATACACAATCTAATGGCATAATTTGATGACGTCAATTGACTATGTAAACAAACACTGACAATTATGGAAACAGTGATTTTCTGAATTTGTAAATTCCAAAGGAATATGTTAGCCCTGTTCCCAAGAATCTATACAAAACAGTGAAGTGAAACTAAAATCTGTTCAGATGGGGACACATATAGAACGCAAACGTTTAACTCCTAGTAAACATGCTGGTAGGGTTGATGAACGGTTAATAATTAGCGTGCGTCTGGAAACATCATTTAATCAGTTAATGTCTCTCTGGAAAGTTTAAAAAAAAATTAATTTATTTATTATTTTGTTAACTTAATTACATCACAAATACTCAGTGTAGAAATGTAGAGCTGCGCATCTGCGTACAATTACGTGACATCTAGTCTCAAATAAAATTACTGTTTCATGGCAATACATATAAAACTATTGCTCTCGCTTGAAAGTCGGTCGTTCTACCAAATGAGATATCAGTGACTTGGACGAATACTGCATATTATGGGACACTACGAATATTGAATATGATTAACCTTGTAAACTACTCCTTGTCAGTGGAGGGCGCTATACATATTCTAAGGAAGACGATTCTTATGAATGCGCTTCAGACTGCAGGCCCAGATATAATCTGCTTTTTAATGACAACATTAATTGGACCAATGTAACAAAACGATATGAGATGAGGGGTGTTATTCATTGGTGGGTAGGTCAAGGTTCAGGTCAGATCCTTGACAATGCTCCCATTCCCCAATCGTCACAAGAAATCGCCGGCGCTGCTATGACAGGCTTCGGCTAGGGCCCCCTTGCCCCCACGTGACCCCCATGCCCTCATAACAACTATTCAGAATCTTGCCGCTACAGTACAGATTACACCTATTATTTCAACGCATGGGGGGGATGATCCTATGGACCATCCCCCGGTCCAAACTGTGTGTGTGTGGGAGGGGGGGGGGGGTACCCAGCATCATTATCAGAATATTTCAAGATTACTTCTTCATCACAAATGCTGATTGTATTCAAGAATCACAGTTATCGGCATTTGTGGGATTCTTTTCGTTCTGTATCCAATCAATACTGATCAACTATCGAACTTGCATTATGGGGTGTCATGGCCGAGCAGTCTAATGCATCGGGACCTATGTTCTGATGACTGAATCGTTAGAATGTGGGTTCGAATCCCAGTCGTATGAATGGGTACCTGTGAGGGCAGAAGCGGTAATTGTGTTTGATTAGCCCTGTAGCGTCGAAAATGGTTGCACATAATGGGATATACACCCATCACAACTTCTAAGTTCCCCCTAATATTTTTTAGAATATCTCAACAAGTATTGTATGAATTTTAAAAATTCAAAAAGCAAATGACAGAATGACATATTCTACACAGCTCGTAATGAAATGGTTGAAATTCACTCATGCATGCATAATTGACAGTGATTTGAATGAAAATACAGCTGAAAAAAAGTTGCAGTACAAAGCATTGCTTCAATGGCATGTTACACATGTAGTTTTCTGTAAGAACTCATGCATCATTAACAATGGTATTGATGGCTGTTTCATAATAAGAAAAGAATATTCAAAGAGCAACATGCAACATGCATGTCCATTGTTTTAGAAGGGTAGAGCAAAAGTTTAATATGGAATTGGTCCTCCATTATTCTCCATAACTTACATACTTACGTATTAATTCTTTACACATAAATCATTGGACTGCAGTGCAACAAAATTGTCACTATAAATGCACAGAATATACAAACTAGTTTTTAAATACCTGTTTTAAACAAATCTGACTGTGGTCTCTTTGTACCTGTATATGAAATTTTGATGGACAGCTTTGTGGTTTTGACAATCAATGAACTTGGCAAGTATTAAAGGATAAACATTGAATTATATTACAACACAATGGTATAATTGTGGGATTTTGATTTGTTTTGTTTTATAGGCAGTTCACACCTTAAAGGAATTTACAACATTGGTAATTTACAGATTATTCAATTAATAAATGATTATGTAAAAACTTACTTGGTGTAGAGTTGGTACACATATCAATTATCCTGAGAAATATTTCCCTCTTAAGTACTTAGAGAAAACAAGGATTGAAAATTAAAATTTACAAAAACATTATTTCTAGCAGCTTTTTGAGAAAAATAAAAACATAACAACCTTTCAATACTTTGTTGTTTTTTCTGAAAAATGTAAACATCTATTTGTGATGAAATGTTCACAGGCAAGTTTGATTAAACATGTACATTGTACATGTATATGTGTCTGTTTCTGGAAAAATCGAGGGTTTAACTGAATGCATGTTTCCAAACAAAGGTGTATGACCTAGCTAGCTCCCTATAATCATGTATGCACCTTACTTTAGACATACATATATAAATTATTCTGTGTTGTTATTTCCCTATTTTATTTATTTATTATTTTTTATTTGGGTACACTTCTATTTCCTTTGTATACAGCCGGCTAATATGGGTATTGTTAAACAGTCTATATGTGTCATTACAATTGACTAGCAATGCTGTGCATTTAAAAAAAAATCTTCATCCATATGCCCGAATCAATTGTGACTTTAATGTAAGTAATTTATTTATTTTCATATATGAAAAGTGCAATGAATACTATCAAATAAGGATTTACACAGATTATGCATATTCAACGGTAGCTAGGATGATCCTATCATTATTGACAATTATGTGTCAATAATGAAAGGATAACCCTAGCTAATTTAACGGTATTAAGGGCTTACACACGTATTTAATTCCTTCACTTTGTTCGCCAAGGACCGGGAAACAATGGATGTTGAAGCACCGGGAAACGTCTTGAGGGAGGAATCTGAAGAAAAAAAACCCAAAACAGCATGTACAATATTATGTAGAGGATAACACAAAACAAACGAATATGCCATCATTTACTATATCAAGACCCTATAATATTGAAAATTATTTCACTGAATTATACTTTTATCATCGGAGGTGGGGTGCCATGGTCTAGTGGTTTAGTGGTTTAGTGCATCGGAGTTGTGTTCTGATGGCTGAGTCGTCAGAGTGTGTCGGTTCGAAGCCTTGCCGCGACCATGGTGCTTGTGTCCTTGAGCAAGACACTTTACCATAATTGCTGCGAGAGCCGAATTGAACCCAGCCACTGGGGATGTACAAGCAAGTGCATGCTTAGTGCCGGTCCCAAGCCCGGATAAATGGGAGGGTTGCGTCAGGAAGTGCAACCGGCGTAAAACCTATGCCAAATCAAATAATTATGCGGATCATGATCCGCTGTGTCGACCCCTAACGGGAGCAGCCGAAAGAGAACAACAACATACTTTTATCATCGGGGAATAAATCTTTGCCAAATAACCCTTTTCCTTTGTTTGCTACAATGATAATATATGCTACCTGTCAGTCTTTGACCAACCACTTCCTCCCTCTCAAATATTGGCATAAAAAGGATTTGGACCAGCTTGGTGGTACATGTCACTGGCCTGCGTTATGGCGATCAGCTTTCCTTTCTCGAGCAGAACGCCATTACCAATCTCAGTTTGCATTCAACAACATTTGTACAATTTAGACACAAATTAATCATTTTAAAGAGAAGCCCATGAAAGCTATTCATGTAAAACCTGAACATTTTGTAAACTAGTAGTAGTTAATGTTAGTATACACTAGGATCGTCCTAGCTATTTGTAAACCTTAACACTTTCTCAACTGTCCAGGGTGCTTTTTGTATGGGTAATATAATATATATTCCCCTTTTTTTTAAAGTAATGCTATACTTTTTATATTCTTACCTTTCATTTCATGTCTTGGCCACAGTGTATTTTTCCATATAAATAGTGTTGTAGCGGGGTAAGCTGCTCAGATTTGTTTTGGCCGCATTCAAAGGAAACGGTGTATTTTCAGAAAATGGAGTTCGGAGAAAAAGAAAGATTTCCCTTAAGTTTAAAGACTACAAGTGATTTCAGTTAATTTGTTTCCTGATATTCTTTTCCTTTTGTTATTATTATTATTTTTTGTTATAGAAAGTTAACAGTTGCTTTAGAACCCATCTATTAAATCGCCGGCTCTTACTTGGCTGTGGACACTCATTTTTATGGGGTATACTATAGACGCATATTTTGGAAAAGCAACACAACATATGTAGGCGTGAAAGAATAACGTGCAGATCCTTTCTTGTATTTTTAGTCATATGAAACGTATTGAAATGCGCTCAGATGATTTGCAAAAAGCCTAGATAGCTTTCAAACTGCAACTGGACGGATGAATAACTTTGAATATGTCTGGGATTTTTAATAGAATATGCAGAGTAGATGGCTGCGAACACTCCTGAAGTAGTTCAATGAACAATCTAGTTTTAGAAACCGGAGACTTTTTTATTTTGTCCTTACCCATGTTTATTATACTGCTTTTTTGTTCAAAGTTTGAGAATAAGAAAGCACACGCATACATACTTTTCTGGATGATACAATAGACTTATCTTGCCGCTATTAAATTAATTTTCTTTTAAGGGATATAGATTGGTGAAATTCTTGCGTCGGGAGATAAACAATTGATTTAATTTTGCCCTACACCGACGTGTGTATAGCACTGTATGCTCAGTGCTTTCCGAGTGTCTGTGAACAAACTACACAGGCGACTCGGGCGGGATTCGAACCCACGACCTCCTGCTTACTAGTGCAGACGTCTTACCTCTCGACCACTGAGATAAATAGAGCATTAAATTTTGCAAAATACTTTATACAAACCTAAAGAACCTGTAGTATATTAAATGCAAACTAGTAGTTATTCGCGCTTAATTTTTCAGTAGGTGTGAAGGGGCGCTATAACTTCTGTTGCGTTGAACACTACCAACTGCCAATGGTTTTAACAGATGCCTAGAGGTCCTCCAGACCCTAGACAACCATTTGAAGCAAAAACAAATGTAAGGGACCTTTAGGTTGATGTTTATTTTAGTTCTGATAACGCTTTTTCCCCTACCCCAAATCGACATAAAATATACCCTATTATGTGTACCCATAGCAGTTATAGGAATAAACATCTCTCATACTCTGGCTGATGGCTCCAGCTTGTCTGGATTCATGTTCTGGCACACCATAGTGGGTAACTGATAGCTTTTGATAAGCCACCTAGGAGCTGAAGTCAATGGCCTTGTGTTGACAGATGGGATTAGGATTTGTACACGGTCCTATGGGACCATGCAGGATTTGTACACGGTCCTATGGGACCATGCTTTTGCAGTAGGATTTTTTGGATCAAGGATTCAAAGCAGGCTAATGGGAATTAACCATGCTATTTGGGTGTACTTCAACAGTGAACTTACGGAATTTGAGAAATTTGGGGTGAGAATCAACGGAGTAATTAAATTTTGTTTACAAACCTACTAACAAAAATAGCGCCATGGCATGTCGCAGGTTAAAGAAATGCATAATACAACACAATAGAGGCAACGTCCAGAGGGCGCAATCAATGCTCATTTTGAACAACAAGAGTAGTGTTTTTAGTCATCACAAACAATGAAATTGTTCTCACTTTTCATCAGATTTGGTTGGTCAAAATAAATAAATCAAATACTATACTCATGAATTTTATTTTTCAGCAAACCGAAAATATAATGTTTTCAAAACCAAATTTTGTGTTGTTAAAACAAATTATACTTAACCCTATCAAGCCTGGGGGTGGGGGGGGGGGGGCACACATGACATTTAAAAAATAATATCTCCAGAACGCTTCGTTCGATCATGCTGAAATTTTCTGACTTTTCTTAACTATTTTTGGGACTCCCTCACGCAAAAATCAATGATAATGGGTTGCCATGGCAACCTTTTATTTTTAACACGTTCAATTGAATTTCCACACTTTTCTGTTAAAAATACTAGATTTTTGATACTGTTAAATATACAATATGTGTTTTTGGGTTTATCGTCAACTTTTAAACTCTGAACTGGACAATATTGAGTTATATGACCACTTTCAATGTATTCTGGGAATCCAATATGGCCGCCAATAGGTTTAAATGCAATAACTTATATTTTGTCCCAAAAACCTAATTTTTAAAAGGATTTTTCAATTGTTTTTGCTCAATGTATAATTGTATGTCATCAGTGCTGCCATGGGTGCTATTATATCTGCCTTTATTGTACTTTTGTTTTAAAAAACCCAAATGTGTTTTTGGAACAAATTGACCCAAAATATTGCTTATAGCGCCCTTTAGTGGTATTTTAAAAGTTGTCATATTGTTGCCTGTACTGAAAACAACATTTGTGCCAAATTTCATGGCCAACGGACAAAAAAATTAAGACGGTTATAGGAAAATACTATTTTTGACAAAAAATGAGAACGAAAAAGAAACCCAGGCTTGATAGGGTTAATAGAACTAATGAGATCTGCATATTTTAAATAAACTTATTCAGTTGCTACACAATGATGATAATCTTCACCTGTGAGAAAATAATTAATTCATGTTTAATTTCAGCAAGGACAACCAGAATGAATAAAAATCTTCCAGGTGGGTATGGTTAATTGGCTAAGGAATTCGTGCAAAGATAATATACCTTACCAAATGAACCAAATACAATGTTATAGACATATTTGTTGTGATGTGTAAAATGCATTTGGTTTAATAATGAAATTAAAGTTCGTTATGTGGTCTTTACTGCAGGACAAAGACCGATGGTAATGAGCTAAATTTTTATTACATAAAGTAAACATAGTCGTAAAAGCAGTGTTATCAATACCAATGTTATTTATGCCCATCCTATGTGCATTATGTTAGCTCATTTACAGCAATATGCATTATGCACGTTAGAACTTTCTTCGAAAGGAATGTAACCTGTCGCAGGATGTTTCCCACGTTCTCTTTTCTGGAGTAAGGACCGTTTATGAGGCAGTTTATGACAATTTGACTTGGATGTACATGCATATACGCGTGAAGCTCTTCCCTTTTCATTGTACATTCCCCATTTGTGCATATGGTAACCCTTCTCAAAGGCTCCTGCCATCTCGTCCAGTGAACACAGGTGAGCATCATATTTTCGACAAGCCGCGATGCCCAGACTCAGGTCTTGGGTTGAGAACCTCCCACTTGTCCTACATATGGGAAAGTCTGTTGGTGAGGTAAAGAAAATTCATCACCAATTCATCACCATTTTCCCTGGCGGGCTGCATCCCATACAATTTCAATAAGAATCTTAATAGGCAGCATAGAACCCCGTAATACTCAGATTACCACATATTGTAATGCTTTATGTTTAGTATATCTTGAAATCCCACGGGGTTCTCATACGAAGCAAATGTCCCAATGGGGCTAAGGATTGTGTTGTCCCAATGAAACAATTATGGTGCCCCTTCCTCTCCACAACACCTAAGCACGTCATATCCACACCCACAAGTTAATAATTGTTCGACTTTGTTATGTCTCCCTCATTACATATAACTTTTAACCAGGCTTTATGTATAACATTGGCAAGATGGAAATAATAATCGCAACAAGTTATCATTTTTGAAGTATGCAAAAACAATGAGGGTGCACCGCTCCATTTGCCTAATCCGCTGTTGAAAATCCACAAACTTAAAAAAATAAAAAACGCACACAAATCGAAAAAGAACATTACACAATATTAACACTTTAGAAAAAACAACATAATGAAACAAAACTCACTCGGTTTCATTTCTGGGCACTTTCCGTCAATTGCCACGAAGTTTGCAACCAAAAGCAGCAGGACAATGTTGACAGGGGAGATCTGAAATGGAATTGTATTTGTAAAACATGAAGAACAATGACACAGCTATAAACATGATTTAGCTGATGTCATCACACCACGTGAGAACGTTTGATATGGAATTCCATATCTGCCATTCTAAACGCCGCCCGTCGCCCGTCGCCCGTCGCCCGTCGCCCGTCGCCCGTCGCCCTTCGCCCGTCGCCCGTCGCCCGTCGCCTGTCGACCGTCGCACGTCGTCCGTCGCTTTAGTTCAGAATTCAGTTTATTTCAAAACTACAGATTATATTCAATGGTGCAGAGTTTTATTTTTTCACAAACCACAATAGGCCTATAAATGGGTAATAAACTAGTCCAATCACTCTCAAAGATAAAAAACTATTATTTTTTGTTCATTTTCGTTAAAGAACATTCAAATTCACGCCATTTTGACTGATCCGATCAAATTAGGGTTTCTTGTTTTAGATTGTCGCATTCAAATTAATTTCCAGCCAGTAATTATTTCGTTCCTGTCATTCACAGTCAAATTAACAATCATCGATGCGCAAAGGATTTTGTAGATTTTTTTAAATTTTCGCTTTCGCTTATGGGCAACCAGTTTCATCTTAAGAGTATTCCAATGCACCCATGGCAAATTTCATTGAGTTTCTGATGATTTTTGTTGTTGTTAGTTATGAAAGTCACTATTAAGGCCTTTTATCGAAACTTCTTTTGTGTCACTATCCAATTTCTTGATAATTAGGCCTAATGCTAATGTACCCAACAAGAATCCGAGGTACCTACGGGGTCATCCTGCATAACAGATTTGTTCCCCATTGCAACGTTATTTATTCACATTTTCCCTTAAGTTTTACTTTCTTTCGCAAAGAATGCTCAAATTATGAATTGATGTATGTTTTTGCTGATTGAATGATGATGTAAAGGAACATTCAAAGGTGTCGGATATTAAATTGAATGAAAAATTCGCCGAGAAAACCTATATTAATTATTAATATAGGTTTTCCCAGCGAATTTCAAACCTTTTTATTCAATTTAAGACCCAACTCATTTGAAAATGAATACTTCTTTCCATGATCACTGATGTAATGGCAAAAATATACATTCAAATTAAAAAAAGAAAAGAAAAAAGAACCAGTTTCAAGCGTTTGATCAAGAATTCATTTTCATCAATTGGCATTATTTGTCACATTTGTACAGGCTCGGGTATGACATTTTAGTACAGATTCCTTTCCTAACAGTCTCATTTGCGTTGCTTGTCAGGATATTGCAGGCTTAAGAAAGCAACCCGACTCCCCCCCCACCCCCCAAAGATTCTTGCATCAATTGCGAAAAGATGAGATAATTAAAGTCATATAGGCCTATGCCGAAAAACTTTTAAGAACTAGCTAAACCCAGCTTTAAATGACAGGAAAGAAATAATTACTGCTTGGAAATTAATTTGAACGCAACAATAATTAACAAAAAATAATTAAAAATAAATAAATAAAATAAACTGTATTGCTCAGATCAGTTAAAACGGAGTGCATTTGAATGTTCTATAACGAAAGTTTACAAACAATTTTTGGGGATGGCAACATCAAATCAGTGATTAAATAAACAATGCAATCAAATAAATTCAATCTTACCATGGTTGTTCAGGTATGAAGTCGAGCTGTGAGCAGAAGCAATCGTTGTGATGTTTGTAAGCTTGTTAGTTCACAGATCTGCTTATTATATTGTGATTTTTGTTTAATTGTAAGTACTCTCTACGGATACAGCAGTAAGTGGAACCTTTACTGTCCCGCCCAAATTATAATTATATAATATAAATGTATCATATCATTTATACGATACGTAACACGTGACCATTCACTATCTTACTTTTGTATATCAATAATAATAATAATAATGTATAGATTTATATAGCGCACGTATCCACCAACTAAGTGGCGCTCAAGGCGCATTATATTATTATCCCTGCTCATAAGGCTCATAAATCATTCCTGAATCCATCTCAGCTCCCTGGGGAGTATACAGCTCAATTGCTGCCATTTCTAGCGCATAGAGAGCAAACCATCTCTGCCTTCACAGGTACCCATTTAACCCCTGGGTGGAGAGAAGCAATTATGGTTAAGTGTCTTGCTCAAGGACACAGGTGTCACGGCTGGGGCTCGAACCCACACTCTGCTGCTGGCAACACCAGAACTTGAGTTCAGTGCGCTAGACCGCTCGGCCACGACAATCCATTTTACGTGCATTATACAACACACGGGACCTACGGCTTTACGTCCCATCCGAAGGACGAAGCAATTATGGTTAAGTACCTTGCTCAAGGATACAAGTGTCACGACCGGGGCTCGAACCCACACCTGCTGCTGGCAACACCAGAACTTGAGTTCGGTGCGCTAGACCGCTCGGCCACGACACTCAATAACTGATACTGTTGATATTCAGTCATAAAACAATACATAATTAATGTTATATTCAAATCAGTTAGATCCGACCTCGAATTGCCTTACGTTGCATCATCGTCATATTCCTATCGCTGACTTCGTCGGGGTCGAACTGTTCTAAGTCGTAAGAAATCTGCATATTGAAAAATCGTATGATCACCATTGCAAATAAAGGTAGATTAATATAAGAAATGTGTCCACATTTTCGGCCGCCGGTGGTAAAAAAAAGTAAAATCTAGAATATGAGACCTCTATAAATATAACAAGACAACAACAGTATTTTATCATTTGCATAAACACAGATGCATGACCAAACTATTTGTTCTTTTGCTATTTATTTTAACTGATGCAAATAAACAACATCCTCAATCTTATTAATGAGTATCACGATGGATTGTGCATAACCGAAACTCCTCTTAAAATATTTTGTGGTGTTGTACAATGTCATTTAATATTATGTGATGTAGCCAAATTGGTTGACCAATTGGAGAAATGATATTATTCTACTATTGTATTTCTTCAAATGAATAATGTATTTATGCAAATGAGAGAGCTATACAGTCACACCAGTTTGTATTATATGACATGCAAGAGGTCTCAATGACTGAAAACTGTCAACAAAATGGAAATGTTTATGATATTCTCAAAGGGCAAGAAAGATATCACCCAAACTAGAGGTTTTGTATAGTTACTACATGTACGATGCACAGAGGAATAAACGTCCATCCATACACAATCTAATGGCATAATTTGATGACGTCAATTGACTATGTAAACAAACACTGACAATTATGGAAACAGTGATTTTCTGAATTTGTAAATTCCAAAGGAATATGTTAGCCCTGTTCCCAAGAATCTATACAAAACAGTGAAGTGAAACTAAAATCTGTTCAGATGGGGACACATATAGAATGCAAACGTTTAACTCCTAGTAAACATGCTGGTAGGGTTGATGAACGGTTAATAATTAGCGTGCGTCTGGAAACATCATTTAATCAGTTAATGTCTGTCTGGAAAGTTTAAAAAAAAATTAATTTATTTATTATTTTGTTAACTTAATTACATCACAAATACTCAGTGTAGAAATATGTATAGAGCTGCGCAGCTGCGTACAATTACGTGACATCTAGTCTCAAATAAAATTACTGTTTCATGGCAATACATATAAAACTATTGCTCTCGCTTGAAAGTCGGTCGTTCTACCAAATGAGATATCAGTGACTTGGACGAATACTGCATATTATGGGACACTACGAATATTGAATATGATTAACCTTGTAAACTACTCCTTGTCAGTGGAGGGCGCTATACATATTCTAAGGAAGACGATTCTTATGAATGCGCTTCAGACTGCAGGCCCAGATATAATCTGCTTTTTAATGACAACATTAATTGGACCAATGTAACAAAACGATATGAGATGAGGGGTGTTATTCATTGGTGGGTAGGTCAAGGTTCAGGTCAGATCCTTGACAATGCTCCCATTCCCCAATCGTCACAAGAAATCGCCGGCGCTGCTATGACAGGCTTCGGCTAGGGCCCCCTTGCCCCCACGTGACCCCCATGCCCTCATAACAACTATTCAGAATCTTGCCGCTACAGTACAGATTACACCTATTATTTCAACGCATGGGGGGGATGATCCTATGGACCATCCCCCGGTCCAAACTGTGTGTGTGTGGGAGGGGGGGGGGGTACCCAGCATCATTATCAGAATATTTCAAGATTACTTCTTCATCACAAATGCTGATTGTATTCAAGAATCACAGTTATCGGCATTTGTGGGATTCTTTTCGTTCTGTATCCAATCAATACTGATCAACTATCGAACTTGCATTATGGGGTGTCATGGCCGAGCAGTCTAATGCATCGGGACCTATGTTCTGATGACTGAATCGTTAGAATGTGGGTTCGAATCCCAGTCGTATGAATGGGTACCTGTGAGGGCAGAAGCGGTAATTGTGTTTGATTAGCCCTGTAGCGTCGAAAATGGTTGCACATAATGGGATATACACCCATCACAACTTCTAAGTTCCCCCTAATATTTTTTAGAATATCTCAACAAGTATTGTATGAATTTTAAAAATTCAAAAAGCAAATGACAGAATGACATATTCTACACAGCTCGTAATGAAATGGTTGAAATTCACTCATGCATGCATAATTGACAGTGATTTGAATGAAAATACAGCTGAAAAAAAGTTGCAGTACAAAGCATTGCTTCAATGGCATGTTACACATGTAGTTTTCTGTAAGAACTCATGCATCATTAACAATGGTATTGATGGCTGTTTCATAATAAGAAAAGAATATTCAAAGAGCAACATGCAACATGCATGTCCATTGTTTTAGAAGGGTAGAGCAAAAGTTTAATATGGAATTGGTCCTCCATTATTCTCCATAACTTACATACTTACGTATTAATTCTTTACACATAAATCATTGGACTGCAGTGCAACAAAATTGTCACTATAAATGCACAGAATATACAAACTAGTTTTTAAATACCTGTTTTAAACAAATCTGACTGTGGTCTCTTTGTACCTGTATATGAAATTTTGATGGACAGCTTTGTGGTTTTGACAATCAATGAACTTGGCAAGTATTAAAGGATAAACATTGAATTATATTACAACATAATGGTATAATTGTGGGATTTTGATTTGTTTTGTTTTATAGGCAGTTCACACCTTAAAGGAATTTACAACATTGGTAATTTACAGATTATTCAATTAATAAATGATTATGTAAAAACTTACTTGGTGTAGAGTTGGTACACATATAAATTATCATGAGAAATTATTTCATCTGAAGTAATTAGAAAAAACAAGGATTGAAAATTAAAATTTACAAAACATTATTTCTAGCAGCTTTTTGAGAAAAATAAAAACATAACAACCTTTCAATACTTTGTTGTTTTTTCTGAAAAATGTAAACATCTATTTGTGATGAAATGTTCACAGGCAAGTTTGATTAAACATGTACATTGTACATGTATATGTGTCTGTTTCTGGAAAAATCGAGGGTTTAACTGAATGCATGTTTCCAAACAAAGGTGTATGACCTAGCTAGCTCCCTATAATCATGTATGCACCTTACTTTAGACATACATATATAAATTATTCTGTGTTGTTATTTCCCTATTTTATTTATTTATTATTTTTTATTTGGGTACACTTCTATTTCCTTTGTATACAGCCGGCTAATATGGGTATTGTTAAACAGTCTATATGTGTCATTACAATTGACTAGCAATGCTGTGCATTTAAAAAAAAATCTTCATCCATATGCCCGAATCAATTGTGACTTTAATGTAAGTAATTTATTTATTTTCATATATGAAAAGTGCAATGAATACTATCAAATAAGGATTTACACAGATTATGCATATTCAACGGTAGCTAGGATGATCCTATCATTATTGACAATTATGTGTCAATAATGAAAGGATAACCCTAGCTAATTTAACGGTATTAAGGGCTTACACACGTATTTAATTCCTTCACTTTGTTCGCCAAGGACCGGGAAACAATGGATGTTGAAGCACCGGGAAACGTCTTGAGGGAGGAATCTGAAGAAAAACAAAACAAAACAGCATGTACAATATTATGTAGAGGATAACACAAAACAAACGAATATGCCATCATTTACTATATCAAGACCCTATAATATTGAAAATTATTTCACTGAATTATACTTTTATCATCGGAGGTGGGGTGCCATGGTCTAGTGGTTTAGTGGTTTAGTGCATCGGAGTTGTGTTCTGATGGCTGAGTCGTCAGAGTGTGTCGGTTCGAAGCCTTGCCGCGACCATGGTGCTTGTGTCCTTGAGCAAGACACTTTACCATAATTGCTGCGAGAGCCGAATTGAACCCAGCCACTGGGGATGTACAAGCAAGTGCATGCTTAGTGCCGGTCCCAAGCCCGGATAAATGGGAGGGTTGCGTCAGGAAGTGCAACCGGCGTAAAACCTATGCCAAATCAAATAATTATGCGGATCATGATCCGCTGTGTCGACCCCTAACGGGAGCAGCCGAAAGAGAACAACAACATACTTTTATCATCGGGGAATAAATCTTTGCCAAATAACCCTTTTCCTTTGTTTGCTACAATGATAATATATGCTACCTGTCAGTCTTTGACCAACCACTTCCTCCCTCTCAAATATTGGCATAAAAAGGATTTGGACCAGCTTGGTGGTACATGTCACTGGCCTGCGTTATGGCGATCAGCTTTCCTTTCTCGAGCAGAACGCCATTACCAATCTCAGTTTGCATTCAACAACATTTGTACAATTTAGACACAAATTAATCATTTTAAAGAGAAGCCCATGAAAGCTATTCATGTAAAACCTGAACATTTTGTAAACTAGTAGAAGTTAATGTTAGTATACACTAGGATCGTCCTAGCTATTTATAAACCTTAACACTTTTTCAACTGACCAGGGTGGTTTTTGTATGAGTAATACAATACATATTTCCCTTTTTAATTAAAAAGTAATGCTATACTTTTTATATTCTTACCTTTCATTTCATGTCTTGGCCACAGTGTATTTTTCCATATAAATAGTGTTGTAGCGGGGTAAGCTGCTCAGATTTGTTTTGGCCGCATTCAAAGGAAACGGTGTATTTTCAGAAAATGGAGTTCGGAGAAAAAGAAAGATTTCCCTTAAGTTTAAAGACTACAAGTGATTTCAGTTAATTTGTTTCCTGATATTCTTTTCCTTTTGTTATTATTATTATTTTTTGTTATAGAAAGTTAACAGTTGCTTTAGAACCCATCTATTAAATCGCCGGCTCTTACTTGGCTGTGGACACTCATTTTTATGGGGTATACTATAGACGCATATTTTGGAAAAGCAACACAACATATGTAGGCGTGAAAGAATAACGTGCAGATCCTTTCTTGTATTTTTAGTCATATGAAACGTATTGAAATGCGCTCAGATGATTTGCAAAAAGCCTAGATAGCTTTCAAACTGCAACTGGACGGATGAATAACTTTGAATATGTCTGGGATTTTTAATAGAATATGCAGAGTAGATGGCTGCGAACACTCCTGAAGTAGTTCAATGAACAATCTAGTTTTAGAAACCGGAGACTTTTTTATTTTGTCCTTACCCATGTTTATTATACTGCTTTTTTGTTCAAAGTTTGAGAATAAGAAAGCACACGCATACATACTTTTCTGGATGATACAATAGACTTATCTTGCCGCTATTAAATTAATTTTCTTTTAAGGGATATAGATTGGTGAAATTCTTGCGTCGGGAGATAAACAATTGATTTAATTTTGCCCTACACCGACGTGTGTATAGCACTGTATGCTCAGTGCTTTCCGAGTGTCTGTGAACAAACTACACAGGCGACTCGGGCGGGATTCGAACCCACGACCTCCTGCTTACTAGTGCAGACGTCTTACCTCTCGACCACTGAGATAAATAGAGCATTAAATTTTGCAAAATACTTTATACAAACCTAAAGAACCTGTAGTATATTAAATGCAAACTAGTAGTTATTCGTTTCGAACCTACAGCAGGTTCTTTCTCAAAGGGAAAATGGGATTGATAAATAATTAGTAGGGTGTTTGTTATGGTGTTATTGAATATAAATTACGGGTAGTTTACTGTCTTAATACACGTACCACGAACAAAATAATTCACGCGGGCGTGGATTCACTGTTTTCTTTCCCCTTACACTGCACACTCGTATACAAAACCCACACATTATATTACAGTGACCTCACGCTGTGTTGGCTACCGAGCGAGATTCAAACTAATTCGCTTTCTCTGTGGCATAAACAAACCTTGGGTGAAGGTGTTAATTAAAGGGTGATTAACTTGCTTAACTTTTTCTTTACAAACCCCACTCCTATGGGGTTGTCGCATACAACGTAATAGAAGACAATCTTTACGAAAGTGTATTCTTGGTGTGGCGTAATCGAATTTGTTTCACTTTGTGAAAACTTAAAAACATGCCGTTCGCATAAAATACACGCAGTAATACATGCACAAGGCTGCGATCAGTCACTTCGTGAAAACTTAAAACCACAGTTGACTTCAATTTTACAAAAACTTCATTCCTTTAATTAGAAAACTAGATAGTTTTGAGGATTAAAACTTGGTGAAATGAAAGATAACAGTATTTGAAGTCCAAATATTGACTAAACAATTCGTCACTTCGTGAAAACTGCGACGAATTATCTGGACTCAACATCAACACTAAATTATCGATAACGGTCCATAGCATTAATAGTTTGGTTCAATTTCTGATCTGTGATGATGTCATGAAAATTGTTTTGGAAAAGTCACTAGTCACTTTATGAATGAAGAAAAACCTTACTTTTACAAACACCACAATAATGCTTAAATGTTTAGGCCTTAATCTTTGTATTTATTCATTTATTTTTGCTGTTTTTAGATATATATCAAAGACTAAAAATATAATGAAACATATCATTTGGTTATTGCATAAATTAAAATGAAAAAAACTGCACTAACCATTTAGAAATTTGCTAACCTGCTAACCAAAACCAATATTTAAAAATAAACACCCAACAATTTTGGAAAAAGTTACTAACCATTTTGTTGTTCTAGACGCTTTTTCTGCCACATTTTGGGAAGTTGTTGATGTTTTTTGTTTAAAAACTATACACAAAATTAATTGATTGTGTATTTAAATTAACTTCAGTGCCTGAAAACCTTTTGACAAGGGCGCATTGGAAAACTCTTACCATGAAATTGATTGCCCATAAACGAAAGCAAAAATAACAAATAAATTCTTTAAAAGATCCTCTACGCATCGATGACAGTTAATTGACTGCATCAATCGCGAGAAGATGCGAAACATCATATTTCACGATAAGATAATTGAAGTCATGAATGCCAAAAAACGATCTGTTAGAATTCACTCTTATATATTTAGAATAAGCGTTAACAATTCCAAAACTATGTACAAAAATGAGAGCTCGAAATAAAGGAAAACGAAAGTGAAATTACCGTAAACTGTGGACACAAAGGTGCTGCAGACGACGAAACGTAATGTATTATATTCTAATTAGAGAAGAACTCAACCATGAGGGTCTTATCTTTACTCCACTTATACCAAAAATCACACACAACAATACTTATTGGTGATAGCTAAGCACAGGAGACACGAAGTCGCCTTTATTAGAGTCTGTACATGTTTACATAATTATAAACAAACGCCTGGACTTTCAGGCAATATTGTTAAATTATTGTTAACTCAGAACAATATTTACTGAACTTAGATAACCGAATTACGAAATTATAAATAACAGTTTCTTACTACTGTATACCAACGCATCATCGGAGAAAACGACGTCCAGGAAAAACAGAGATAAAATATAAATGCTCTGAAAACCTGTGCCCAAAACTGTACAGAATTCTCCTCAGCGAGTGTCGAGCTTCACTCTAAATCAATTTCAATATTAAACAAATGAAAATTACGTGTCTGCATATGGAGTGCTACTAGAACTAATCCCAATTCTTTCCCTTCACTATTTATACCGTTCATCACA
>CM055829.1:29415795-29458929 GCA_029582265.1 Zoroaster sp. YZ-2022 | reverse complement strand
TTTTAAGAAAAAAAAAAAAGGGGCAAAATTAAACTGCCATTTATTAACGACGCAAGAATTTCATCAAACTATAAAACAAAGATAATCATATAATATAGCCAAAGAACGGAACTGGTAAAGGCCTTTGGGCGTCGCCATCACGCGTGGTCTTTTTTCGTGCATTGTATTCTTAGGTTGCTGCGTGGGGTTTGACTACAAAGACTAACATGATAGTGGAATACGGTCCCTATCCCTATTAGTTACTACGCTGTGTCCAAAACTTTGTCTGATACATACTATGCCGGTGGATGTGTGTCGATGTGAGTGTTGGAGCAATATTGCAATAAACGATAACCATTGAGTACATTATTTCTCTTTATGCATATTTGATTTTCGTTTGGAGGAGGAGGGAGAGGTGATTCTCTTCGCCCTTAACTTACCACACAAATGTGTAATAAAGTGTATATAATGCTGCCAGATAGGTTGGATATGTCATGTGAACATATGACAGGTAGTGAATAACAGGGTGTAGAGGTAGAACGAACTCCAAAGTCAAAAAGGATTTGAGGCTTTGCATGATAGATATTGTAGAGTACTTTCGCAAGAATGTTTGGTTTTGTTGGACAGCGTCAATGGTGAGGGCTGATGCCTAATGAGAGCGCTTTCGTGCACGCCGAGCAGCAGTTCATGGCATTACAGGCCGCGCATAAAGTTCCCATTGACTCCTGTTTTACGGTTAAGTGTTAATGGTAACCATCAGTTAAGCCGATTAATTGTAATTACCTCAGATGATGAATTATAATTCTGTGTTTGATTGTGTTGATGAGATATATTCGCTTTTGCATTCTGAAGGAATTATTTATTTTGCTGCTGCATCCTGCATCGATCCAGCAGCGTAGCCACGGGGGGCTGGGAGCACGTGCCCCCACAAAATTCCAGTGCCCCCACCCCCCAGGTTCTCTCTCTACGAAAAATCCGATAGTGCCCCAAAAAGAAAAGAAAAGGAAACAACATACCCCTGCCCTCACTGAAAAGCAGTGCCCCTGTGTCTCCACTGAAAATGTCCTGAAAGCAGCTGCCGCTGCATCGATCATATTTCGTAAATCAAGCTATCCAAGAAGGCATACCCTTATTCATCGTACCTTGGATAAACAGAAGATGGTCGGATGCAGTGGATGAAATCATCTAAACATTAAAACAAAGACAAGACGAATCAAAATAATAGGTATTCAATATTGTTTTACACGAGTAGAAACATGAATGGACAAAGTTTATCGTAAATGTTATAGGTAACCAAAAATAATGTAAGCAATTTGAGTTCATGCGTCGACTTTAATACTGGTTTTTGGTTCTCCTTAACACTGGTGACCATTGTCTTTGTCTTCTTGAAATTAAGTTTAGACCAGTTTTCTCGCTGATTTATATTTTTTCCACTACGAGGACTGTGTCGTCAGTATAACGAAGATTTGTTGTATTTACCCTCCCCACTGATCCCCTCAATGACCATTGTCTTTGTCTTCTTTAAATTAAGTTTAATTCATATTTCGCTGATTTATATATTTTCCAATTATGGCACCATCGTCAGTATATCGAAGATTGGTTGTGGGCGGCTTCACACTGACCAACGACCATTGTCTTTGTCTTTGAAGTTCATTTTAGACCATATTTCACACACACATTGTAAACACATTTGTAATAAAGTTGTTTAGGCATCTATGCTTTGGGTACCGTGTAACACAACAAAGCCTTTTGAAATGTTGTTTGATCAGATTATATGAAAGTAAACAGTGCTCACGATACAAAAAGTTATTTTATTTAGGCTCACACCATTTTTGCACAATCAATGCAACATGAACGTTATATGGTAGATTATCTGAAACCCTGTAGGGGATTAGTATGGATGACCCTACGTGTGCCAAGAGTACACAAAAATATGATCAAAAAGCAACGTAGATGCAAGGAGCAGGCGGTAAGCTTATAGCAAACAACAATGTTCTGAGTTAATCATTACATCATTGCATTTACTGGACTTTCCCACCCCAAAATAACCCCAGACTATTATCTAAATGTGTATGGCGCAATTATAGGTATGGTGACATTGATGCGAAAACAGGCATCACTAAGGTAAGTTTTTAGCTTATTTTGTTTTATCCATCACACCAAAGTAATTTCTAAATATCGCGGATTTGTACATCGAGAAGTTGATCACGAATGACAATTACATTTATGAAATTATTTCACAAACCCATATTATTGAAATGTTAAGTATCTGTTCAGAATGGGTATTGGTAATCTGTTCTACACACTGTAAATCTGAGCGTTGGTCAGGGCTTTCTGCCCAACATTTTTGCTCAATGTTGGTTCAAATATCAACTGTCTAAATTATTAAGATAGCTTAACCGAACTGGTTGTTAGCAATAACTTTATCCAATAGTTGGGTGAGACTTGACAAAAACAAGTTGGTCAAATCATTTACCCAACGTTTGGGTGATGACAATTGACTAAGAGTTGGGCAAGTTTGTTTACCAAAAATGTTGGTTAAAATTTTACCCAATAATTAGACAGTTGATATTTGAACCAACGTTGGGCAAAGGTGTTAGCAAAAGGTTGTTACCCAACAAAAGTAGCAACTGATTATCTGTTGTTACTTCCTTTAATCCAATTGTTGGGCAGTGTAATAGTGACCATCAATTTGTTAATACATAATTAAACATTGCTTAAACAACATCTTGAGTTTGTAGAATTCAATTTATTCAGTATAAATTCAACATCTAAAGAACTACAATAGCCACAAGCACATAAGTAACTCTATATACAAATAATTCAAAAGTTTTAAATTCACAACTCATATTAGACAAGTTTTATAATTTTAATAAATTTCTTTAAATAATTTAATTGATTTGTAGACCTACAATTATGGCCTTTCGTCGAGACAAACAATTTGATATGTTTTTACAAGATCATTAACAGGAGATTGAAATTGTTTATCCCTCGTTCAACCTGAAAATACTTTTTACCATTTCAATATTTTACCTAAAATCCAAAACAGTACATCAGACATAGTAAAAAACTATATTGTGAATCATTATATGAAGATGCAAAACTGAATTTGACATGCTTTTCAATACCTTTAATGTTTGACCTTTGTATGACCTCGACCCAAATTGTTTATAATTTTACGCATAAGGATCATAATCAGTACTGGACTAAAATCACTTCTCATACTTCTGTGGCCTACTCAGGTAGACCCCCAATCATTTTAAGGCTTTGTGAGGAGCTGGCCCGCAAGTACAAGTAGCACAAGTGTGTTATTTATGTAAAGTAGACACTGTTTAAATGTCAAGAATAATATTCTGAGGATTACCAAAATGCACTTTTGACCTTTCGTTCTTTTCTCAACATTAATAATAGAACCAGTTTGCTGGGAAATCAAATTAGCTGCGTAAAAGTTCAAACACGTCAAGTTTTTTGATTCTGATGTATTACACGTTCTTTCAAGTGTACATCTTTATATATATATTTTTTTTTAATTTTACCAAACACTTCTAAGAGAACTTTCAAAGAAGACTTTAAAATATTTTTGAATAATTAAATTTCTTACAGAACTTTTACAGGTGATATGTACGAACCATGGAACAAACCTTTATTCTTTCCTTATGTACTTAAGCTATACAGCTTATTAGAAATATCAACAGCTGCACATATAAATACATAAAATTCATAGGTCATTCCCATGCCAAGCCGGTTTTTTACGTTATTATTATTTTAAAAAACATATTTTTCGCTGACACCCCTCATATTTCAAAAATGATGGTGCGCTAGAACAAAAAAAAGTAGAGACCTGAAATTTTCAGGATTTGTTTTTCTCTATAAGTATCTTTCAAATCTAAGATTTGACAGTGAACCCATTTGTTGAGTTGGCATGGACGACCTCACAGTAAAAAGTTCAAAACAATGTTGACATTTTTAAACATGTAAACACATCTTACCTTTTTAAGTACTTTTAAGGAACTTCAATGTCTTTAAAGCCTTTTGTGATTTTTTAATTAACATAACTTTTGCTGGGTGAGATTCAGAGAACCATGGAACAAATTCCGCATACTTTTATTCTTCACATGATTCTTCAAGTTTTGCAGCTTGGCTGTGGGTGCTCAGAATGCTCTGATGCTTGGATGCAAGATGTGGCTTTTTGGACCAAGTTGACGATACCATCACATGCTATAATATTACACATAAATAATAATTACTAAAATTAAATTGTCATGTCGCAAAATTACTTAGTATAGCTCCAATGCATCCCTCCTTTGTAGAATAACAAAACCTGTCCAACAAAATGGAAGAGTTCATATTTGATGCACATGAGGTAGCATCTTCTATTTTTTTTTTTACAGTTGAAACTATTTAAAGCCCATATGAGAGGGTAAGAGAAAATAAATGCAGACCGCTCCAGATGACGAATGTCCCTAAGCGGGAGCTCTTTTATATACGTACCTGTAATTTGATATCGAAGCCTCTCAAACATAATGAAAAAGCCTTTGAAAAACGGGATTTTTGATTTGTGATTTTTAGGTTTGCCTAAATGCTTTTCTTGCTTGTCGTCTTTCCTTTATGTCAAAAGATTAAAAAGTTTAAAATAAAGACAATTTCTGAAGCGTGTTTTGTGTCCATTTACCGCATAGAGAACCCGTCAACAACTCACAAAAGACCGATAAACATGCCCTTTTTGAACCGCCATCGCTGCCCAAAAATGCATTGCCGTATCGCAGCAAGTGTATAAACACACCAATAGAAAAGCTGGTGACCTCCTGTTCATTTATAGCTTCCAGGCTTGCAATGCAGAGCCTGTAAATTCAAAGACATGCCAATTCACACCTCCTTTTTACTCCACTATGCCTTCGTTTTGAAGTTATTTGATGAAAAATATATACCTTTTTTGCATTATCGCAAGCGATTGACGGCAAAGATTGCAGCGGATTATAATTCACATGGAATCCAAGGCAGATAGCTAACGATTTTACGTGGACCGATGTTCACAAGTTTGCAATGGGTACGAATTGGTGTGTGTACATGAACCACGCACGGCGGAATCCTGCCTACTTATTCTTTGTGCCCACTGGAAACTTGAAAACGGTTGTGTCACTTATGAGAGGCTCCAGTAGCTTCGCATGTGGTATTATATATTGGTTTTGTCATATTATCTACCTGAGAAAGTTTCAATGATGTATTCCATGCCCCAATCTCGAAGGCGGAGATCTGCGACCGTTGCTGCCGACACTTGATCGTCCGCCATGGTGTGTGGTGTACGCGTACGGTGGGTGATAGTGCAGAATGTGTTTCAGTGCGCGCGCGTTAACGGGGAGTGATCAGTGCGAATCCCGGGAACTTTTGTCCAACACACCCTGCTGCAGTGTGTGTGCCCAACACCATTACATAATAAAAATCCCTTTAAAAAGTGAGGTCGAGTGATAATTTTAACCAACTTATCGGCAACTCTTTGCACAACCACTGATATAAAACATTGGACCATTCAGTTTAACCAACAATTTGGTCAAGTTTGAGTTCGTCCCAAACGCAAGTTGGGCAATGATTTCTGCTTAACTAACTGCCAATATTTTTAACCAACAAGTTAGTAATGCGTTGTAACCAACACAATTTAGCGACCAACAAATTTGCAGTGCACCACGTTTGAATCTGAGGAAACAAAATACTGACATAGGAACGAAAGGTGTAAACTCATGTTTGATATTGGAGACATATTAAGTCCATTACCTTTATAGCTGGACTGATAGCGGGGTGTAGTGTGGCGCTGGTGGGAATAATACGGACTTGCTCATGCATCGTTTGATATATCCAATCCACCTGGCATCATCAGGCCTGCCTCCCATTAGGGGTAAAACTACGTAATCAAATCTGCTGTGTTTATATTGACAGATATTTTCGATGATCAGTACCTTTATGAGAACTTGCAAAAGAGCCGTTGGGAGCTGCTGGCCCACTTGGCGTACTTAGGGTTTGATGATGACGAAATGTAAGGTCAATCAGTGAGGTATATCTAGGTCATGATTTTCACAACGCCTTGTGTGTGGTCATCTTCATGAGAGACAAATATGCCCGCTGCATCCTGGAAGGAAAAAGCTTGCATGGGCATTGGATAAAATCAGCGGACAATCCTTTGGGTCTGATGATGAATTGGGTAAGAATTAAACGGTGTATTTGTCATACAAATGATAACACCATTTACAATGACTAACAATAACCAATACACACAATAATAATAAGTGTAGATTTATATAGCGCACGTATCCACTCAACTAAGTGTGGTGCTCAAGGCGCATTATATTATTATCCCTGATCATAAGGCTCATAAATCATTCCTGAAACCATCTCAGCCCCTGGGAGTATACAACTCAATTGTTGCCATTTCTAGTGTACATATAGAGCAAACCAACTCGCCTTCACAGGTACCCATTTAACCCTGGGTGGAAAGAAGCAATTATGATTAAGTGTCTTGTTTTATGGACACAAGTGTCATGGCCGTGATTCGAACCTTACATTATGTTGCTAACACCAGAATCTTGAATCCGGTAAGCTACAGACCGCTCGGCCACGACACCCCATCAATCAATCAGAGAAGCTTTAGAATATTTGCATGTGTGTGGTGTAATAAAGGGAGGGTCATGGGCACAGACCCTGGACCGATCAATTTTATACAGCTGCTAATCAGAAAATATTGATGAACAAATTTATTCACTAAGCAAAAATAATAGCAGGGGAACAAGTAACGAACCGTAGGTCACGCTACATGACATTTGGCTGTTTACCTTTTTTTTTTGCTACAACATTTCCTGCTGTAGCAGGGTCTATGAAATTGACCCTTGTTTGTATGAATGTTTCAGTACGTGTATTTTGTTTGTTTTCACATTACATTTCCCAATTCCGTTCGCTTGACAGGATGGAGAGAACTTCCGATGAAGAGTCCCTTCAGAACTTTGCAAATGCCCTGGGGAGCTCTGGGTGGCTATCTCATAGACGGATAAGCCGGGATTTCAGCAAAGATGAGTGTCAGTACCAATCAACTTAGCATATAGAGGTCAGGTTTCCAACCAGGCTTTGCGTATGGTGACTTCTATGGACGGACAAATACGCCGGCATTAACCTGATGGGGGAACTGTGAAAATGGGCTCTGAGATGGGTGGAAATGAGTTCACCTGCTGAAAGAGTTAGGTGAGACAAACACAAATTAATAGCTCTAAAAGGTAACAAACTAAAATGTTACCTCTCACGTTTTCTTGCTCACATTCGAAGACTTACGATCGAGAGAGAGAGAGAGAGAGAGAGAGAGAGAGATTGATTCTGAAAAGAACTGGATGTTACAACTGGAGGTTTTCAGGCTTGTCCTTATACCACTGCTTTTGGCACATTGTCGCTCATAATACATCCCCTTTGAATTTCTTCCCTACTAAGTCATTCTACACAACATAACGCGTAATAATAATAATAATTAACCTAGGATCCTAGTCCCATAGTCTCACAGTTTCCCGCGCTGCGCGCCTCAACACCCGGAGCATCAACAATTCGAGCATCAAGTTCACCATGGAAACGGAAGAAGATGACAAGATCGCGTTCCTTGATAAGTTTGGGATTTCCAGAAACGCAGACGGCTCCCCTACACCACAACGTTCAGCAGAAAAAGCCCACGCACACATGATCGGTACCTGAACCATGTTCCTTCCATCCATCCAAGCATCAAGTCATCGGTCAACCGCATCGCTCGTACAACGCGCCTACAATATTTGTGACAAGGACCCAGCCTTCCCAAGGAACTCACAGTGCACATCCGGAACTACCTCAAAACGCAACGGTTACAATCCTAACAAGATCAGCACAGCGAAAGCCGGTTCCAAACTCCAAAAAGCAAGGTAAGTGATCTAACTTCTCCTGCTTGTCTCCCTATCTAGGTTCGACGTCTCACAAACTACTAACGCATCCTCCGACACAGGCAGTACCGATGTGTGTTCCACTCAGCCCCCAGCAACCCAAGGACTCTAGCATACCCACAAGGACAAACCGGACCAAACAAACAACAGAGCAGGGAGTCTACCGGATCCCCAGTGAGTGCGGTAAGGTGTAAACATCAACAGAAACAAAACGCAACCTCCTACCGTATCAGCCATTGAAGGAACACCGAGCACACGGCCGCAGAGAGAGATTTGAGAAGTCCGCCATCGTCAAACACTCGCACATCAAGGACCACCCAAATCGACTGGCAGGTGGCAGCCCAACCTATCACACTCCATCGACGCATGGCCACCACCCAGACGCATCAGGAGAGGCCATATCGAGATCAAGTCAACACGACACTGTGCCATGGCGACATCGAAGTTTCTTCATCAGCGACATTTAAGACGGCCATATCACAGACTGAAGGATCTTCTATATCCAAAGTCCATAACCAACCCCAGACTGAGGGATCCCCTAGGCATCCTAAGTCAACCACCTCCTTCTTCCTGTGCTTGTTAACAACCTGATTCAGTTCAGTGAGCACACACACCCTTCCCTTACCACCTAGGATCCCAGTCCCATAGTTCTCCTGGTTTCGCCCGCCTGCGCCTCTCAGTTCGAACTAATCCTCCAGCGAGGGATGATCCTCCAGTTAAGCCTGCTTACTACAGCAGCAGTTTCGAAGAGTCCGGCATTTTCCTGAGGACGATCAGAGCATATACTGATCGAAACGTCGAGGTTGGTACCCCCAGTTCTTTTCTAGAACTAATTACTACTCAATTGAGATTCTTACATGGTGTCACCGCACTATTCAGTCTTACGTAATAATATGTAATAACAATACATAATAATAATAATAATAATAATAATACATAATAATAATAATAATACATAATAATAATAATACTCAGGATTGAAGAGAGAACCTCCGCAAGCTGGGTGGCAAGTCAAGGTCAAGGTTATTCCTGTGGTAGTGGGGAGGCACTGGCACAATCCCGAGTTATGCGTTGGAGAAAACATCTCTAAGGAGATAGGAACATCTGTTAGAGTAGAATTACTACAGAAGGCGGCACTCTTAGGACAGCAAGGATTCTGCGGGTGAAAGACACTCGAGATCTAAGGCTACAGGGACGTAGCTTGACTCGAGGTGTAAACTGGCAGAAAGGAAAACAAGATCTTCTTCTTTCATGTTGTGCTAACGCTGAAATACTAATACATAATAATATTCTTCGAATAATAAGTCTCTGTGTGCGCTTTAAAAATTACACATCCCAACTGGACTCTCTCAAAATCATATTACAAGATTTTACTATAACCTGATCTAGCAATGAACCCAACATTTACCTATTAAACAAGTACCGGTATGTTTTAACCTAGGACTTAAATTTGTTGATAGTGTTTGAACTCTTAATTAGCATCAGGGACAAGCCGTTCCATTCCACAGTGCTCGGGGCAGTTATATATGCAAAACTACGTTCACCTTAGGACCCATAGTTTTAACAAAAGAAAATTAAAAGACTTTATCAGCTGACCTAAGATTTCGTGTAGGTCTATATTCTCTAATCAAATCTGTTAGGTATGCAGGAGCTAGTCCATGGCGACAGTAAAATGTTAACACACACTACTGGCCATAAGTATTGCAACATTGAAATTCACACCTCACAGTTCAGTTTGGAGAATTAGAAGAAGATTGGCTAGTAATGATGTTGTAATACATTTTGAGCAGAAGACCTGATCATCAGAGAAAGAATAGTAAGAATAGTATTGACTTCAAAAACAAAGGCAATTTAAAAAGTCTTAAGTAGTGTAAATAAAATAAATTTCAATGTTGCAATACTTATGGCCAGTGGAGTGTACAATAATTTATTTTATTTTATTTACACCACTTAACATTTTTGAAAGTGCCTGTGTTTTGAAGTCAATGTTCTTTTTACTGTTCTGCTATGTAATACACGATCGATGAAATCGACTAAATGGATCATCTCACCTGTTACTGTAAAGTGCTATTTTGAGCATGTTGCAAATACTCTTTTGGCCAGTGGAGTGTATTTTGTACTCAATGCGAGATCGCATAGGCAGCCAATGAAGGCTACGTAATACCGGAGCTATGGATACATATTTATTTGAACGTGTCACTAACCGAGCCGCTGAGTTCTGTATGATCTGAAGCTTCTGTAGTTGGGAATCAGGCAAGCAATACAAGAGACTATTACAGTTATCTAAACGACACATGACAAATGAATGAACTAAATTTTCTGTTGTCTCTTTGTTAAGAAATTCACGAATTTTTCCAAGCTTGTATAAAACCAAAACATGCAGAGCGACATTTTTGTTTAACAAAATTATCCAAAGTGAAATGCGCATCAAACACAACACCAAGATTCCTAGCTTTATCGACTGGGTCAACTGCTAAACCATCAATCCCCAGTGGACTGCATGATCCTAGAGCGGAAACGAGATGTGATATGAAGAATTTCTGTTTTATTCTCATTCAACTTCAAATAATTTGACATTGACCACATCTTGATGTCCTCACACATTTCTCCAACCTGGAAATTATCTCTTGATGCTCTGATTACTTCAAAGAGACATATATTTGTGTATTATCGGCATATAACATGTAACATATAACATGCATGTTGGGGCTTACACCTCAAAGAAGGTGATCCGTAATTGGAAGTTCTTCTTTGCACATAATATTGTGCTTCCTTCTAATTACCCTCAGTAGTGCAAGGTTAGTTTGTATTTGCCAACACGTGAGCGTACATCGTTCAAGCTTCGCCAGATTGGCTAGGGATGTCTACTACGGAAAGTAAGCCTCATCTACGCGGAGGTCCAATGTGGCAGAATTAGGAAAATACTGCCGCCTCAAATTCTACATCTTCAACCTAGCTGTTCTGTGAATGCTCTGAAGTGACTCCGTGAATGTAAGGAAAGTCTCACATGACTTCAGACGGTTAGGGGCTACCTCATGGTCGTAGAGTTTGTGTCTTTGATCACATAATTGCCTTGTCCGCTCAGCCTGGCTATAACAGATGTTCTCCTGATTCAAGATAATGCAATACCAGCTATATAGGAGGTACATATTGTTGGTGTTTCAGGCAGCTGGTGATGTGGTGATCTATTCTTTGCATTTGTGGATCTTTCCCATATGAAAGCATACACCCTCTGCGCTGGTGTAGCAGGATACATGTGATCTATTAAACCATTATATGAGGCAATATTTCCATATAAGTATTTGAAAATCTTGTCATGGGCTGTTGATTATATACAGGTGAAGAATGTTTTGACGACAGGACGCCGCAGAATGTACCCTCTGAAGATCCGTGGTTTGGCCTGCACTTGCTGTTTTCTTGGTTTTGATCATATTGAGAGTGAAGAAATCTTCCAGTCTTCTCCGATCCTGTCGAGCAAGAGTGTCAGATGGTAATGTTTTGGAGAGAGAGCTTCACTGTTGATAAACTGGTAGAAGAACAGTACATTGCCAGGAATGTTAGTCATTACAGTTACGGCAAAGAGCTTGTTGGTAAGAGCCTCAGTGTCGCATATTTTGCTAATTGCATTATGAGTTGCAAGAGCGCTTAACACTATCTGAGCAACATGAGCTAGTGCTTATATCGAAGCAGGAGAGGAAAGTATGATAAACAAGAAGTACATGAACTTATATAATGTGAATGTTTTTTTTATAATTTTTAAATTTTTAAATTTTTTTTTTTTATAGTTGAAATCATCATTTCCTTTTTAGACAACCGCCTTCACAGTGTGGAATATCAGAGACCGTTCACAATCCACATTGTGCAGATTTGGTAGCTGTTCAAGACAAAATGGGATATTTCCAACAGGTGAACAGGATTGTGAAGGACACACTGTCAGTTGTCATTTCAATAGTACTTAACGAAGTACTTGACGGGGGACGACGATGACAGAAGCTTCCTGTGGAGATGAAAATGAGAGACACCAGAAGACTTTGTTTCCAAGTCCGTCGATGAAGCTGGAAGATATTGATGGCGTCAGTTGGTTTTGTTGTTGCAAAAGGGCAAAGGCTTTGTTTATAGCCTCAAACAAAGCATACCAGAAGAGAAAAAGAGGGAAACTTATCTCGAAAAGAGCTTATTGAGATTGCTGTCAATCGGTATCTGAATCACTGTTGTCTGCTGGTTTGCCATTGCGGAGCCTGTGCAGGTGGTGCACTGGGTGGTTTGATACTGACCTCCTGGTGTACTTATGGGGGCAGTTGTCAGTGGACGTATATATGTTCATCGCGGGGTAAGAAAGTTGGGTCGGTTTTAGGACCTCGAATTGGTCTCAAGCTTACCAGCATGATCCGGACGGACGACAGGGCAGTACAGCGCATTGAGGACCTCAACAGAGGAGACCTATGTTGTTTTGATGTTGGTCTGTGGAATCCAAGCATCACGTGATAGTAATGGATCGTGACCCTGAACAACAGGGTCAGGGTGATACATAATACGAAGAAAGGCGTAGTTGAGAATGAGCAGTTTGATTTTACGACTCCTGCATATAGGCTGGAGTATGATGAGAGGAAGGTCAATAAACCAGATGATGTTATACGCAGGTAGATCTAAGATCGGTGATAGGGCATACGCAGTGAGCGTGGAAGAGCAGCAAGGAGTTCGCTCGATGGTGCAAATTAAGGCAGACCGATACCAGCACTGACCTCGAAATAAACTTGCAAGTCTCGCCACCTTTGGTTCAAGTGGATCTCATGACGTACCCGGTATGAATATGTTTACAATCAGGGGCGTCGCGACGGCAATAACTAGGGACGGTTTAAAGCGTTTTTGTTTGTTTGTTTGTTTGTTTTTGGGGTGGGGTGGGGTGGAACCGCTAACACCACTTTAAACAACATGTTATGAAGCATTTTCTGGGCGACACATTTTAACCTGTTTTCAAACTTAAAACCAATATTGCGTAGATATTATAAATAACGTGAAATATTAGTGTACATACTACCTGTAATAATCATAATCATAATCATAATCATAATCATAATCATAATCATAATCATAATCATAATCATAATCATAATCATAATCATAATCATAATCATAAGCATAATCATAATCATAATCATAATCATAATCATAATTATAATCATAATCATAACGCACGTATCCGCAAACTGGTGCTCAAGGCGCATGATATTATTACCCCTGCTCATCAGGCTCATAATCATTCCTGAAACCATCTCAGCTCCCTGGGAGTATACAGCTCAATTGCTGCCATTACAGCGCATATGGACTAATCAAACACAACAACCAACTCTGCCCACAGGTACTCCATTTACCCTGGGTGGAGAGAGCACTATGGTGAAGTGTCTTGCTCAAGAGCGCAAGCACCATGGTCGCGGTTGGGATTTGAACCCACATTCTGACGACTCCGGCCATCAGAACACAAATCTGATACACTAAACCGCTCGACCATGACACTCCATGTAATATGAAATACTTAGCATATAATTATTTTAAACAAAATTATATAATATATATTTGGGCGGGGGGTCATTAAAATGTTTGTTGGAATATTGAATCATAAGTTTCACTTAAGGACAATATCGTTACGATCAACAGGGCATGGAATCAGAGGGGGTTGAATCAGTGACTGATAATAATACTTCACATTATAATAATACTGTTGCTGCTAAATGAATGAACGAGTAATTTTCAGTCACTGTGTTCATCTTAAACTAGGACACCGATTCCATGCTCCTGTTGAAAGTTCGTTTGTTGAAAGTCTGCTCTGATCGTGACGATACTGCCCCCTTAAAAAACGACTGTAAATTACAACATATGTATAACCATATTTTTAACCTTATAAAGTTATTATAAGATAATTGTTGAACATGTGGAATCTCAATTGAGTAGTACTGGTTCTGAAAAGAACTGGAGGTACAACTCCAGAGTACTCTTAAAGTACAACTTTCAGAACTAATTACTACTCAATTGAGATTCCATGGTGTCACCGCAATTAGTCTTACTTATCATCCTCACCATGCAAAGCTACAAGTTTGACTTATGTTATTATGTTATTCGGCTGTGTTGTTAAACACACTTGATTACTTTACTCAGAAAAATGTCGAGTATTTTACCCAGAAAAGTGCCTACATACACATTTGAGTAGTCTTAACGGGACAATATCGTCACTAGGGGTGTAACGATACCACTTTTTCGCGATACGATATGTATACATATGTATCGTGAATACTAAAAAATAATGCTAAAAAAAGAAGTGTCCGTATAAATGTTGTGAATTACCCAATGTTGCACATACAGAGACTTTAAAAACAACACATATACACAGTTTTATTATGTTATTTTATTCTTCCTGAAAAGGGCCATAGCCTGCTATAAATTAGGGCTTGGAAGAATTTATAATCATGAACAAAATGTTTGTCCAGATTTTGTTCTCTTAAACAACTTTTTTTAAATGTGCTATCTTGTTGTGTTTATGTTCAAAAATCTATTTGTATAAACTAAATAAAGTTTAAACTTTGTTAAATAAAGTTACCAACAAGTTCAATCATATGTAAATGTTGAGTCAAAATTCTAACAGGATTTCATCAACATAATAATACAATATTGACTATATCATGGCCTACCAAATCTGGTTCACAAAAAAGAATTTCTTACTTTATATTTAGCCCACCTGAAGTCAATGAAGTATTTCCATGATGAAATGTCAACATGACCAAATTTCCTGTATTGTTCATCAAAAACAGTATAGCGCCCTCAATCTGACTAGCACAATGAAAATCATGTAGCACTCAACAAATTGTCGTGTTTGTTTGAATAAAATATGGGAATACGAAGAGTCGTCCATTAAAACGCCGATACGCCACGCAAAACAGATTTTATCGTCGGCATTTTTAAAGACGCAGCGGTCAGGCATTTTGTCGGGGAAAACTTCAGAGAATTTTGTAGGCTAAATGTCAGTTATGAAGTAATATTTTTGTAAACAAATTTTTGGTTTGGATAAAATTCAGTATTTTTATACTGGATGAAATTTTGGGGAAACCCACAACCCCAACAATATTCAGTATCGCGATACGCGGTTTTGTATCGATGCGTATCGTGGCATTTCTGTATCGCGGCTTATCGGTGAATTGTTACACCCCTAATCGTCACGATCAACAGGGCATGGAATCAGAGTGCTGGTTTTAGATTAACTCAGTGACTTAAAAAATACCCACATAAGGTCATTATTACCGTTGCTGCTGTGACATTGAGCCTGTAATCTTAGATCACCGTATTAATCTTAAACTAGGACATCAGATTCCATGCCATGATGATTTCAGTCTGCTTTCACCAGACAATGATGTCCTTTTAAAGGGAGGATAATCTTTGTCAAACTTCTTCTACTAAGTGTGTTTTGTTCTTTGAATAAAGATACACATTAAAAAAACCAGCTTTTGAAAGTTTCAGTTTATTAATGTGTCAAAAATTGTTTTGTATTCATAAAATTGTTGAATTTTTGTCTCAGGAAATCAACAATTCACTCAAGAAATTACTTGCAGTGATATTTCATACCATCATGAACTTTTTACAACAAGAAACCTAAGTTTAAAGGGACAGTATTGTAACGATCGACAGGGCATGGAATCAGAGTGTTAGTAATGGATTTATCTCAGTGACTGTAAATACAACTCCATATGATACAAGGTCATAATTACTGTTGTTTGCTGGCAATAAACCTGTACTTACAGTCCTGTATTCAGATAAATAATACGCCATTACTACGTGCCCTTTTTAATATTTAACTGTAAATTTATATTGTCAAGCTGTACCTTTACAGGAAACAAATCTTGAGATAATTTTGGTTATTGATTTTTTACAGAAAGTATGCAGTTCCTGATTCATCAACATTTCGGTTATACAGTAAAATGTTGATCACGATTGCTGACACGGACAACATGAGTAATTTGTATGCGTCATGTTATGCTGAATTGGCTGGAAGCTAATAAACTGTACGTACTGGAAACATTGCAAAGTGCATCGTCCTCGGCTTAAATGTATGGACGATCAACACTTACTGGTGTGGTAGTATAAAATTGTTTCCTAATAAATTAAAAGATAAATAAATTATTCTGGCATTAGTGAGTGATATTTCCAAAGTTAGCAAACAATTATAAGCTGGACATTTTATTATTTTTTGTTTCTAATCATAGCTGCATGATGACCCTCCTTTAGCTGGTTTTGAAATAACCTGTCAAGCAGATATAGGTGAGTCATAATCTAGTCAACAGCCTGTTTTTGACTGGTGAGCAAATGTGCACACTAGGGGCATTTCGACTAGTTTTGTCATTTTGACCACCTGAATTATACATACACAATCAAAGCTACGTCAAACATGGTCGACCCATGTTGTCCCAAAATTAATACTTATCAGATGTAAGCTGTTCGACAGCGTTCGACTTTAAGAAGTGCACAAGATATACCTTAGCAAGTATATCACTATTGACTTCGATTTTGACCCTGCACTTCTGCTACGGACTGTACTTTTTGTTTGGAATATGAGGTGGCTTTATCGATTTGTTTGTTTGTTCTTATATGTCTATGATGTTGCTACAAGACATCACTTTAGCCATTCAGAACTTAACATTCTACATTGTCTGAAATTTATCAAAGATAATTTTAATGCATATTTGTACAGTCTAAAAGCCACTCAAAACACAGGGACTAGTGCAACACACGAAAAAAAAGCAGTAGACTCAGAGAAGCTTGAAGGTGGGAATTAGATTCCTCTTAAACAGGATAGATCGTCCGGATGGAAGGAACATGAACCAGGCAAGGACCCCAAAGAAATGCAGCATGTTTAATATACGGATTTGTGCAGCATAATACATAGTCCAATCACAACTGCGCACACATCTACTGTCCTTTTTTTTATTATACATTTGAGAGGTTTGTCTGGAGATGAAGTTTTTGATTGATTTGAATTGAAACTAAGGTCAAGGGTATATTGAGAATCGCACTTGCACACGTGATAATATACGGTATTACTAGTAGACCATTGTTGAATCTTCTCCCTATTTCATCAATGTGAACCTGATGAGGAAATAGCTCATTGCATTGAGAGAGCGATGCACTCCTTTTATTGACATACAGCACACTTTTTACGAAGCCATCCAGCTGGAGTCTATACAAAAATGTGCAGCTGGACATCCGATGTCGATATGAAATAGATCGTGCCTCATTGAGATGTGATCATATATAGGAATTCAAATATTATTTTTATATCATCAACGCGATGAAAATGATATTAATATTTTTGAAGAAAATGTGGAAGTGTTTTGCAAAATTACGTATTATTCCAGAATCAGGAGGAAAGGTGATATCTCTGAAACATCTTCTTCTTAAAATAATAAATAAACATTGAAAAATTACTTTGTTTTAGACTTCAAAATCAATATCTTCTGAGTCATACTTCTGGAGTCTACTACCCTGACAAATTCCTGTTTACGTCCGATTGGGAGGTGATGTAATTGTTACGTATACCCATAATACGTCATCCCATTATCTTTAATCTGATGACCGGGGTTGAGGGTGGCAGGACGCGGGTGAGTGTAGACAACATATCCGCTACGCAATGCAATTTCTATCTGGTTTTGCATTGAACACTTGTCCTTTTTGTAAATAAACCTCAAAGTTTGTAACGACGTTACCGTGGTGCGCAAAACTGATGAACTGATGATGCCGAACACCCCATGACCAGAAAATGTCGCCCACAGACACAATTACATGTTCTCCTGAAAAGTCAGATCCACAATGTTTGCTGCACTGACAATGTTCGCAAACAATAAATAAACAAAAATAAATAAATAAAAAATACTGACGCGCAAAGAGGCGACGCGCATTCTGACTTCAGGTTCATCAGAAAACCCATGAAACCAGAGATGAAATTAATCATCACACGTGCAGCAAACGTATTTGCCACAGTCCTCACCAGATAGTACGTCGCTCACATCAGCAACATCGTCCAGAAATATCACTGCTGATTTTAAACTCAATTATTAAAATTATTCATTTCTATAAAGACAAACAGGTGTGCCTTCTCATTTTCTTTCTAACTGCAGCTGACCATTGTTAGTCCACCTGCGAAACAAGCAATCAGAATCATGTTCATACAGGCGTTAAACGTCAATGGATAATATCATTATATAATGTGAGTATTATCCAGAAAAGGCAGCACCATGTCAAATCAAAATGACGGCACACAAACAGTTCTTTCAGACGGGCTGATTACAGACAATCATGACACCCAGGCCAGACACTCAGCAGCCCAGACATGCCCAAGATGCCACCCCAGGGAAGTCCCACTGAGGTCTGTTAAATGTCCACCCAAAGTGATTCCGCTGGCTCATGGTGACATGCAGGCCAACCGCGCAGCACTGATCAGCCCGCCTGACGGTTCTAAAAATATGACCAGGAAGTAAAGTGTTGTTGATGTTAATAGCACACCTATGAAGATGCTACATCATTGATCTTTTAAATCATATTGTATCTGATTGTTTCTAACCTTATTAATATTATTCAGCTAATGCTGCATGCATCTGAGCCTCTAGATTAATAGACTATGAGAAATATATGATCAGATATCAACATGTAATATAGCTTTAAAACCAATCAAACAACCATTTAAAGACAGTCTTGCTATAATAAGTAGATGATAAATGGTCTCTCGAATAATTCGATATATAATATATATCTAAATTACAAATTATATATAAAACACTCACTGAAGTCCATTATGTCAAACAAGAACAATGTGACAAAGGCGAGGTTTTATACTACTGAACAAATGGCACTTGCAAAAAACCATAGTAAACTTTGATTGAGGTGGTATGTTAATCTAAGTACAGCTAATATGATTATTCAAGATATTTTATGGCACCGATACTCCAAATCTGTGCTAGTAGATAACGTCTCAAAGATCTAATGGTCTTTGCTATTAACGAGCACAGATTATAATCTGTAGTCTGACGAATTGGTGCCTAAGTCAAGTCAGTCGTTATAATCTGGGCGCCACATGATGGTTGCATGCACTGTTGAGTAACAGCATTGGCAAGATTTATCACTGATTGGTTGACACGATCGTTTCATGAATAGTCAAATTGTTTCTGTACCCGTCCACGATAAACGTGTAAAGTAGTAGCAACGTTCTAATTAGTCTAAAACTATTTTATGTTCTCAAATTGAATGTGCTCGATGAAATATTTCAGAGAAATAGTCACAGGCCACATCTAGAGCGCGAGTGTTGTCGCGCTATGCTTTTGTTGATCATAAATTAAAAAATGGCCCCTTTGTATTTTGTTTTGTCACGTTGGGAGATGTTGGCCATTTTGTCGTCTGCTAAAACATGTTGAACGGCAGTAGCGATTTTCTGCGCTATTATATGTTATTTATACATTAGGCGTTGAGTTGTTGTTTTAATGGCCGCAACAATCCAACGCCCGCTCACACCACAGTATCCTATTTTAACAATGCACATGTAGGAAGTATCCCACGCATTGTGTAACTTTTCGGCCAGGCCTCAATCTGGGTTGAATCGTGGCGAAGACACCGTGGAGACAGCGCTTTGTAACGTTTCGCTGAGGCCGTTCTTTTGACGTACCCAGGATT
This sequence comes from Zoroaster sp. YZ-2022, assembly GCA_029582265.1. Taxonomy (NCBI): domain Eukaryota; kingdom Metazoa; phylum Echinodermata; class Asteroidea; order Forcipulatida; family Zoroasteridae; genus Zoroaster; species Zoroaster sp. YZ-2022. The sequence goes on along the minus strand of CM055829.1, from coordinate 29,439,310 downwards.
TTTTCGAAGACGGATCAAATATTCCCCACCAACTCATGGGTTCTCAAATTTTCTGAATGCGGCATCTAGAAAGTTTCAAAAAATATTCTCGAAATTTGGGTTCGTTTCTTGCTCATCAAAACCATCGACGATTTACCAAAGTTTGGTAAAATCACTCTATCGTGCCACAAAATCATTTTCTATACTTGTTTTCACCCTTGGCCAATTTTGACGTCGATTGATCGTCTCCGTTATGTTTTTTGACTCCCCAAACATCGATGTCAACTAAAGATTGTATTGCGCCGCGTTCAGCGCGGCTATAGACTCACTAATTTTCAGTCCGATAAATCGTCCGTTTAAACCTACATCAAGTAACACAATATTAAATACGTTTTCATGAACTTATTTCATTTTTTTTCTTCATATTTCCAGTCCAATATCATTTATTGTTTTTATAATGTTTAATTAAACTGGGATAAGAATTCTCGCGATTTCAGTATAAATATTAAAATTCTCAGATTTGAGTGATTTTTTCTCTATTTTTTAAAAATCTATTTTCAGCTATTTTGTTTTATTTTCCGTCCAATATAATTTATGTAAATTGTTTTATACACAATTAAACTTCAGGGATGAGAGGCTTTGAAGATTTTAGTGTGTAAATATGAAACAATCCCTTATTTGAGTAATTTATTTTTTTTCATAATTTTTAAATTTTATTATTATTATTTTTTAACACATTTTTTTTGTATTTCTTATTTGTAAATCAATTACAAAACAAACTCAATTTCATTGAATTAGCTCTGAAATAGGTTATTATTCTTCCTCTTTTTCCCCAAGATTCCAGTGATACCAAACCTTTGGTACCGGACAAGAATTAAGAAAGAAGATATGTGGAACTGAGAAAAATCTAGGAAACGGGTCACAAGTCAAATTTATACTTTTCAGAGTTCCTTTATAAAATAATGCTACTTACGGCTCAAATTGCCGGATTCAACATGTCATAACTTATTTTTGGTCACAGGGAAAGATGATCCTTATATCATTGTAATCGTCTATTCAAGACCTTGACAATGATACCAGTTGTATTGAATCTGTTGATTTTGAAAATTTTTGTCACATAGCTAAATAATGATGTAATTGTCGCTGTTTCATCTTTATTATATAGGAACTGTGAGCGAAGATAGTCTTATTCTAGTGTTAATACACTAGACTCCCCCTCCTTGATACGGAGTGAGTCCAGTGTATCGTTCTAGATATTATTATTAATATATTTATCACATTAATGCTTCCTCTAGGTATTTGGCCCTTTTTCACATGTTGTCAGCTATTTCTTCAATGTCATAGTAAAACCCCTGGGCGCATGTGTGTGTGCTTGTGTGTGTGTGTGTGAACAATGACCAAAAATCCCGAATCCTTTGGGCTTGGGCATCATTGAGATCAGCAAACTCACGTCAGACCTGGGGTAGTGTGTGGGGGTGTTTAATAATTATTCTGCTCAAGGATACCCACAAACAACTATGACATTCCAAATATTGTTTTACATTTAGTAGTTAATGGCCTTACGTTTCGAACCTAGCAGTTTGTCAAATGAACCCAAACTATTTTGTTATTATTTTTATCTTGTCTTGTCTTGTTTTGTACTGCAATAAAACGCCTAGTGCTGTCAACGTGCAGACCATCACATCGCGTTTAAACCCTCTATTAGCTACATATAAAAAATATAATTGTTTAGCATCCTTCCTGTTCAATTTCTACAGGAGGAGGTTTTTCTTTTCATTTTTTCCCCCAGCACTCATCCGCACTTCATGAATCAATGTGATGAACCAAATTCAGATAACATGGTAAGATTTTTTTTTGCCTATCCATTCAGAGTAAAACCATGTACTATGATCCATTCCCCGCTTTATAAGAAAACAGAAATATTATTTCAACAACAAATGTAATAAATGATTTAACTGGCTCTAGACAAACATGTTGATCAAGTCAGTTTATCCTTGGGCAGTGAATTTCGGCCATGCCTTTTTGAACCTCTCTCCTTGTACTGGCAGTTCGCCAATATGATAGTAACATTCATTTTTCACGAGACTGTCGACTGTGTCGCAATGAATACATATCCTCATACCCAGCAGAATAATAGGTCGTCTCTATGTGTGATCTACAGTCCAGATTAGCACGCACATGAATGGTACTAAAAACGGAAACTGGCCCAAAGGTTCGTAATATCTCCGTTCATTATTCTCAATACATCGCCAACAATAGCACTATCGCACACACAGCCATTTACACACACTGCTAAGGAGCGTCGCGAACCAAGACTATTCTTTGTGACGTATAGCGCGCCTGCGAAACAGGCTGGCATCCAGACTACCACAACAGAAAAAGAAAAGGAATAAGTTGATCATCAAGGCAACAATACCATGCCGATAATGGGTATGGCATCGCCGGTAAACACAACTCTGCCGGGAAAAATTTTTCAATATCGATTGGCTATGGGGCCAACACTGAAGGGATAGGGAATTCTCTGCTGTTATTGGCCCCATACACGTGCAGCAGGAAAACTTGTATCGGTTGAGTTCGGTATCATACCCAATATGCGGACGATGAATTGACAAGTAAACCGTAAATTTAAGCTTCTGGCATTGCAGTGCCATTTTTAAAATAGTTTCTGGCCGGTAAGGGTTTTAACAGGTTTATAAAAAATAAAAAAAAGGCCGGGGGCTTTTTGATGGCGGGCGGGATGCGAAAAAAACAACAATTTTGTTTTTACATGGCCTTAACATCATTTCTGTCTCCTTTGTTTCTCCCTGATTAAAATTAATAGGTATAAGATGTAACTGTGTATATTTATGTGATTACTGGTGATCGTGATGTTGCTCTCCAGAAAATTGATCGGCTTAGTGTGGTGCAGAAAGTTGCAATTATTTCTAAAAATAAACTTATAATATAAATGAATACAGCCCACTATAGAGGCAGCATTGGTGGCATATCAGGCATTCCCATTGCACACATACATGAGCGAACAGACACTGGTGCAGTCCACTGCAAAAAGCCTGAGGGACCCTTTTAGAGTGGGGTACAGAGTATCAAAAGCCCTCCCCCACTTTTCGATGGCCCAAAAAGCACTAAAAAGTAACAAATATGTCACCTATCCCACTGCTTTTCAAAATTGTTTTTGTCCAAAATATGAACAGCGGGGAAGCTGTGCGACTTGGGTTGTGCCCCTGCTTATTACAAACTTGGATCCGACACTGCCTGCATGTCCCCACCCACTTAAGAAGCAATTGATGCAGATGCATGTATCCCATGATGCATTTTACTAAATTACAGAGAAGCTTTTTTATTTTTGGAGAAAGCCAGTCATTTCGAATGTCTGAGGCAGCTTGTAAAGCAGGCTTGTGGTGGGCCTTCAACTACAGGAGACTGGGGTATACTTATATTTTATGTTAGTAATAGGCTTCTAACGCAACTTATATATATTAAATATTTTGTAGTGTGTCCACTTAAAATCACTGGTCACCATTTTCAGCCGTCCATATATCCATGATGAAAACAGTAATACAGCACTTGACAAGATGAAGATGCCTGTGTTAGGCATTGTTTTAAACCGAAGGACACACTGTGTCAGGTATTTCAACCAAAAAGACTAATTGTGTCAGGCATTACATGTAAACAAAAACTGTGACCAAACATTGTAATATAAGCATCACCGCCAGTAAAGATATTACGCAGAATATCGTGCTAGTCATTGTAACTTGAAGCACAATAGTGCTAACCTGGTGTTTTTGTAGTAAATTGATATTGTCTATTGCAAAATCTTCATATTTGTTTTCGTGGTTATTTTATTTTCCCTGATAGGCATGAAGGCTGGTATCTATTGGAAGATGTAGATAAACCCAGGACTGTATGTAACAAAGTGTTAATTAGCATTTGCCTTGGAGAAAGTGTTTGATGACCCCTAAAATGTATGGCCATTACCAACTTAATTAGCATCTCCTACCAAATTGACAATAAACAATAACTTGCAAAATATGAACAAAGCTTATGTTTTGGACTGATTCTCATGCCCTAAGACTTGTTAAGGTAGACACTGTGTGTGTGGTTGTAATATGTCAGTTGATCTAATCTGATACCATATATAACAACTTCAGTGCCACCACCACCTGAAAAAACATACACAAAACATAAATGATCAATAAATAAATAAACTGTTCAGTTTGTATAACTCATTTTTGCAAATTTAATGTCTGCTTTTAAAATTACATGCATTTTCTTATGTACATGTATGGATTCCTGTTACATTTAAAGGGAACTTAACAGACCAAAAGGTTATTCCATTAATGTTTTTGGATTTGTTACAGTTTTTGATGATTAAATACAGTGTATTAGCAAAGTAACAACAAATGATCACAAAACCAATTCCCTTAGAAATAATGTAGTTTAGGTCGCTAACTGCAAATTTTATTCTGGATCAACCCTTGTTCATAATTTTGATGCTTTATTAAGGACTGAGAAAACAAATTTTAGGGGGGTGTCACCCTCACAGCTACAGCTCTGGTAATGACCCACCATTTAATACTGAAATATATTTACAAAGCTGGGACTTGGTCTGAAGATGTATCAATTATACCCTGAGAAATTACACCATGTTATGGTTTTTCATTGATTTTCAACAATGTGACTACAATTTATTTTGATGAAATTTTCAGGGTTAGTTAATACTTATTTACAAAGCAGTTACACTATAGTGACTGTTTGCTGTCATCACCAAATCTGTCCAAGACCTTTAATTTGAATGGAGGCTGTGTTAGTTACAATAATTAATAGCATCACATTTTTCAAGATAAATTCTTAAGTACATAGATTAGATTGACCAATTGTAGTGTCCTAGTCGTTTTCATAATATTGTTTATTTTATTGTACTTTAACACACTATGAAGGCACCAATTTTGAGTTTAATGTTCAAATTTCCTAGTGAAGTGCTTTATTGAAATAAATTGGTTTACATCCTCATTTAACACAAATTTGTTCTTGTCAAGTGACTGAGGCTTGCCATTGACTGTATACATGAACACGACATGTCGCAAAACAACAATTTGTCAGCACACAGTACTTGTATATATGTATATATTTTTTTTGAAACAATTGACACTACTGGTATTTTTAAAAACTGATAAGAGTTTGACATCAAACTAAGTTGTTGTAAAGTTGATGGTGGTATTATTAACCAGAGATTTTAAATGATCATGCAGTGTGGCTGCTCTAACTTTATAATGTATAGCTGACGTAATTTCAATATACATGTATTATTTAGGATACAACTAAGTACATGGGCACAATATCATTGATTGGTTTTATAGTATAAATTCTTCATTATTATTGAAGATTATGAACAGCTTGGTTAATGACCAGTGACACGACTGAAATGTATTTAGACAAAGCTTTAATTGGTCTAAAGTAGTTGAATTTTAAGAACGTGAACCAGCTATTTCGGCGAAATATTAACAGGTTATATTTGTTTATTTATTCACCAAATGAATCACGCCATATCAATTGTTTATTGTCATTACTAAACTATACTTTATCTTTAACCAAGTATGGATGAATTTGTATACAATAGCAAGCTTTAAACCCCCCCCAAATATATGTAAAATTATTTTTTTTTGAAATAATGGCACGACTTAATAAGATTACCTTGTAATGTTTATTTTGGATTCATTAAAATTGAAAGCAAACTATCTTTGTCTTAAGTGTCTGTTATATATATTTCTTGTATGTCTTCCGCATGTCTAAGCTTTTATGTTTTGGATATGGTTCCCATGTCTCTTGTTCATAGCCTTTCCACTTCAAATTCCTTGTAATATACTGTCTTTTTTGGTTTTTTTCCCTGCTATCTTTTCCACCTACACACAATTGTTTATGTAATAGAGAACAGGTTAAAATTACTTTTTAAAAGTTTGTCACACATGTAGCACTATAGATCAATGTTATATTTGAAATATTTAAAAGTTTGCAGGTAATGTTTTTTTAAGGATCAGATCTTTTTTAACCCCAATACACTATTAGGTTGAAACAGAATAGTTCACAGAATTACATTTAAATTCCAAGGGTAAAGTTGATAGTAAAAAATAAAATCGCTTTGTAATGGAAGTATTTATTTTCCAAATAGTATACTAGTTTCATTTATAGTGAAAACTCTTGGAAGAAGATTCCACTTATAACCACAATGTTGTAATTGTTCAGTGGGGAAGCTGTTAGCACAATTGGCTTTTTCATACATGATTTGTCCATAAAGACTGACAATGTTGTCTGATCTTCCCATAAATATATGTGAAAGTTAAAGGAAGGTTGTAATATTATAATGCAGATACAATTGTGCTTATTGCTCCACCCTCATTGCTGGTGCTGTTATTGCTGTGGTTGCCAAAACAACACAGTTTGTGATTTCAAATTGTTTAATAAAATAAAAAATATTTAAAAATTTTAATGTTTTCCAATCAACATTTTTGGCACCCTTGCCAATATGTACAGTGTGAGGCAGAACAAAAATTTTAGTAGCTAATGCTGATAAACATATGTAATGGAAGTATTTACTTAGTTTTCCAAATAGAGTATACTGTTTCATTTATAGTCTAAACTCTCTTGAAGACCTACTTTACATTTTACAATTTACATCAAACAGAAATTTTACATCAAACAGAAATTCTAGATGCATATATGAAAGACATAAACATTTAATTTTAATTTACTTAAAACTGTACTTACATGTACTATCCGCTCTTTAACTAGCTTGATGAGTAACATTATGTCGCCCCCAAATTTGGTAAATCTGCAATTTCAACAAATTTAATAAAAAACATCCATCACCCTATAATTATTGGTAACACTTGTTTAAATGCTTCTTTTACTTCTTTCAAGAATCATGAGCTAAAATATGTAACACATTTATTAAATTCGAAAAATACATCCCTCACTGCAATTGATTTTATATTTTGTATAAACATTTTCGAATAAAATAATCTGAAAAGTTATGTTTTTCATTGTTCAAAGAATATGTTTTGTGTACTTGCGGTGACGCCTAGATTTAACAACAAAACAAATTGCTTAATACAGAAAAAAAAAATTGTGTGTACATTTATAAATTGCTTAATTTTACATCTGTGAAGCGTTGAAACTCGGATGTAGTGTGCCATGATCAAATACAATGCATCTCAGTGAGGTTTGACTCAAAGTATCATTTTCACGTCGCGGTAATGTCTAAATGGCCTATGAAATGACGCATAACCATCAAAACTTTAGATTTCAACATTACATATGATTTTCAACAAATGGCTTAGAAAAAAATTTAATTTTTGAAAATTCGAACTATAGCGCTTTGGTTGCATAGTTGTTCATGAGTTTAGTACTGAGTTTCAGGCTCCCCATTACCGGGTAAGATTTAAACATTGTCACACAAAGCCTGACCTGCTGGCTGATTGACCACATTTCAGTGTACAGAGACTGAGGACATATTTAAATAGGTAAATAGTCTTGAAACACTTGCACCACCTCTTTTTACCGCTTTGCATTGAGAAAAACATAATCAAATCATGTTAACCTCGGATATTATTGTCTCTATTCACTATTGTATTTTTAAGCCAATTGTTTATTGTTGTTATCACTAATAATGTTTACAAAATATGTCAAACAACTACAATTACAAAATTCCGTACAAATTAAAATATTTTGAAATATATTAAATGAAATAGAAAATCAATTAAACATATGAAATCCTGTTGAAATGATTAAATAACAATGAATTATAACCTCACCATGGCTGTTTTCGCTTGGCAGATTTTTCACTGATGTTATCACAACAACAGAAGTTTATTATTGTTTGTTCAATAAAATAAAGTAATGAAAACTTACTGTTTTCCGTCAACATTTTTGGGTGTTCCCTTGCTAACATGTACAGTGAGTACAAACAAAATTTAGTAGCTAAGTTTTATTAAACATATGTAATGGAAGTATTTACTTTAGTTTTTCCAAATAGAGTATACCACCAGTTTCATGTATAGTCTAAACTCCTTAAACATCTATACTTTATATTTTAAAATTGCTTATTGTTCTACCATCATTGCTGGTGCTGTTATTAGCTGTTGCTGTGGTTGCGCAAAAACAATAAAGTTTATGATTTTACAATTGTTTGTTAATAAAATAAAAATAAGAAAACTTAATGTTTTCCTTATCAACATTTTTGGGTCTTCCTTGGTAACATGTACAGTGTGAGGCAGAATTCACCCAGGAAGAAAGTTGATAAACATACGTAATGGAAGTATTTTCTTACTTTTTCCAACACAGTATAAATTAGTTTCATTTATAGTCTAAACTCTCTTTGAAGACCTACTTTACATTTAAAAATTGCTTATTGTTCTTACCATCAATATGGAAAATATATTAGCTGCCGTTGTGGTTGCTGCAAAAACAATACAGTTTATGATTTACAATTGTTTGTTCAATAAATAAAATATGAAAACTTACGTTTTCCTTATCAACATTTTTGGCAGTCTTTGCTGACATGTGTGAGGCAGAACAAAAATTTAGTAGCTAAGTTTGATAAACTAACATGTAATGGAAGTATTTATTGTTTTTCCAAATAGAGTATACCAGTTTCATGTATAGTCTAAACTCTCTTGAAGACCCACTTTTACATTTTGAAAAATTTATTGTTCTTACCATCATTGTTGGTGCTGTTATTAGTTGCTGTGGGTTAAGGTAAAACAATAAAGTTTATGATTTGCTAATTGTTTGTTCAAGAAACAACATAAAATCAATATTTTCATTATCAACATTTTTGGGTGTTCCTTTACAATATGTACAGTGTGAGGTAACAACATTTAGGTAAAGTTTGATAAACATACATGTAATGGAAGTATTTACTTAGTTTTTTCCAACAGCATACCAGTTTCATTTATAGTCTAAACTCTCTTGAAGACCTACTTTACATTTTAAATTGCTTATTGTTCTTACCATCATTGTTGGTGCTGTTATTAGCTGCTGTGGCTTGCTGCAAAAACAATAAAGTTTATGATTACAATTGTTTCTTCTCAATAAATAACAATATGAAAACTTAATGTTTTCATTATCAACATTTTGGGTGTTCCTACAATATGTATATGAGTAGAACCAAAATTAGTTAGCTAAGTTTGATAAACACATGTAATGGAAGTATTTACTAGTTTTTCCAAATAGAGTATACCAGTTTCAGTTATAGTTCAAACTCTCTTGGAACACCTACTTTTACTCTCAAGGGATGTTTTCTACCATCACACTGTGAAAGTTTATTATCTTTTTCTATTTTTCAACCTTACAAAATTAGTGTAGCTGAAGGTGTTGTTGTCATTCATACTATTTTTTTCCCTTTCTTCCCAACTGGAACCCTTAGCTCCAAATGAAGATACAATGTACCTTACTGGGAAAGCCTCATGACAACAACACCTCTTGCAAAAGTTTGTATGGTTTACATGCAATAAGTTTAATTTCCTTGACTTACTGTTGACACTGTGTAGCAAAGCACCCTGCCCTGTTGTCATCAGTACACATGTGTCCTCAATTGGTCCTTGGCAACAAACACAAATTTTCATGCTATAACAGTATTGTTAAAACAAACCACATGACACCCTTTTATGGCATCATATGTGCATCAGATCACATTGTTTATTTGTATTTTGTCATAAATTTTGTCTGAAAAGTGGGACCTTTAAATAAACTTAAAGAAATTTTTTATATCGAAATTTAAATCTCCAGACCAAAACGAGCAAATAATTTTAAAAAAACCTATAAATATTTTGGAACCCATGAAGTTTTTAGGGTTTCATATAATGTTCTGTTGTACTGGTTCAATTATGGTTTTAAACTTTGAAGAACAGATAAACAACTTACATACGCATGTTGTAGTTCATCAGCTTTCTACATATTATTCTTGCCAAGCAAGGTGTTGGTTCTAAGAAATATAAATCATCTTACATATACACTATATGACTTACTTTTTTCAAACTACTGAAAGCAGTATCAAGAACTTGTTTAAAATTAGTATATAAAATTTCACTGTTTTTGGGACTGCTTTTGTATTACGCCATGAAATTGTGCAACAAGATAAATATTAAGCCCCTTTTGTTGTGTGTGTTTTGAGAATAACAATATTTTGAATTTCATCGTTTCAATACTTGTTTTATATATGTATGTTAATACCATTAGAAACTTTCAACTTTTAATGGCGATTCCCAAGTTATTGGGCAATTTATGTAGAATTTTTAGGAGCATAGGATATTACTAATAATGACATGTCATAATGTTTACCTTGTTTACATTTCAAACCCCTTGAGAATTGTGCTTTCCAAAGGTAAGACAAATCAAAAAATTAAGTAATTACAGGAGAATGATCTTGTGTATTGTTTGTCGCAAGGACAGATATTTTTGTTAAATTGTTGTTAGTAATATAACAATGATTTGAGGATTGTTACAAAGTCAAAAAGTTCAAAATAAACGAACTGAAATTGATGATTTCTCATAAACAGACGTGATTCCAAAAAATGTTTGATACTGGTACCATCTTCAGACCTAAAACAAGCTTTGATGTATTTACCAAAGCTATACCATATCATTAAGTACATTAAAAATTTCGGGAAAAAAACATGATTAAATGCATGAAACAGTAACATCAATATTACTAACCTAAATTGTAAATGTAACAAGTTAAACTAACCTTATTTGATGATTCTGGTATAAAGGCAGATTTCTTCAGCTTCTCCAAGCATGAACATCTTCAAGTGAAACTATTGGAAGTCATAAAACATAATATTAATATAAAAAAATATATAACAACAACAACAACAACAACAAAGGATACAAGGCTTACTAAAGGATACAAGGCGCTATAAAAAGAAAGAGAAAGGAACAAGACAAAGAAAAAGGGGTGGGACAAATCTGAAATAATGTTAGGGTGTAATATGTACATTGATTTGCATAGTTTGTAATAAAGACTAAACCAAATTCTAATATTTTGTATTTGACTCAAAATGAAATGATTTATAATTGAAATTGCTCAAATGTAATGCTTAAAATACAATGGAAAATGAATTTATTAAATCTTACCCTAAATATTTGTTTTATCAAAAGTTTGTACTTGCAATTTGTTTATTAGTGTTTGAAATTTAGTAATTATGAATTTTTGAAACTTTAATCAATACAGACATGGCTGGTTTCAAATGGTAAAAAACCGAATTTAAATTTGTATTACCACTGCACTCTTGATTGATTTCCCCGAAGGTTGTCAATGAATCATCACGAACTTTTTAAGGCCGAATTCATAAGGACACTGAGGGTTGACCCTTTAAAGAAAATTCTTACAACAAAATTTTAAATGCATTACTTATGAACCAGCAAAAATTAACCATAAGACTAACTTATTAAAACTATAATTATAACTTGCATCGATAAAGGGAGCATGGGCAGGTTTTACTTCACTACTCCTGGTCATCAGGCCCAAAAAACCTTTTCAGCTCTCTTTGTGAAAAAGGCTGAGTAAAAGTTTAGTGTCTGATGTTTATCATGTACAACTAATAAATAACCACGGACAAATACAATGTTTAGAACTTCCATTAAACACATTTAAAGCCCATGATGCTTCTGGTTTCATGAACAACAAAAGGCGCCTGGATTTACATAAAACCTTAAAACAGTATAAAAACATTTGCTAGAATAATCCCTTTGGACACATTGGTAGAAGTATTCAACAATGTAATTCCATCTCACTGTTTTGCAAATTTCTACATAAAATGAATACAAAAAGCTCAATATATTTTATAAATTTTGTGTATACACACACAATTTTATATCTGTATGATATGAAAGTTTAACATGTTGGGTAGTCTAATAAATTATAAAGATTTTTTTCTGATATTTGGCAAGATCAAATAAAGAACCAAAAGTTTCATTCAAAAAATGTTTTGTACCGATTTCTGTGCCCTTCGTCGACTATAGTGCATTAGAGCAGAGGTTTAACAGATCCCTCACGGTGAGATGGGGTCATCTCTTTGGTAATGGTGGAAAATCTCTCAAGTAGCTCTATTATATGTTCCATTGCCTCTCCATCAGTCAGTCCATAACCACAAAGCCACCTGGTACTGTAATTTGCCTTAAAGGTCATGGGAAATACAAAATTGTTAAAAAGTACAAACACATCTCGACAGCCCTATTTAAAAGACTAACACATCTATTCGAATACCTTTTGAAATGGGGAATATAAAATATATCAATGAATACAAACTTATAGTGAAGCACCTGAAAATTCTTTTACAAATTTTAATGAACTGCCTTTTTGGTGTAAATCTTATACGGTACTAATGTCCAATATCTGATTTTAAAGAAAACTGGCAATTGCTAAAATAAAACATATGTGTTGCAACCTTGTTGGCGTTGTTGCAGGTGCCTATTTGTTTTATAAAATACATCCTGCAATAACGTTGTTGACGCGGAGAATTGGGGTGGTATATGCTAGTGTCACCATAATACAACAATTTTGAACACACTGACAAGACATTTTGTTTACATATGCATGAAATATCGGCAGTGCCAAATTCAGATCCATACCTGGTTTCTTCCAGTTTTCTAAAAATAAATGTAACAGTGCTATGAGCAATATATTTCCTTTTTAGGTGAGCAATTACAGTTATTGTATATATGCTGTTAAGGGTAAACCCCAACATGTACTCTGGAATTGTGTTAAAAATTGTTTGTTATAGGTACAAAAATAAATACTCATAATGTGTAGAGAGAATGTCCAATTTTATGTTTGAATTATTTTGTTTAATATCATACATTTAAAATAATATTGCACATGTTTGTTTTAATTGAAAAAACCTGAACATAACCATATACATGACCTGAACATAACCATATACATATTTTAATGGTAATACAATAGTAAAGAAAAGTACATAACAAAACAACAAAAGTATGAAAACAAATGGAAAAACAACAAAAAAATGTAATAAATTATTGAAAAATTTAAATACAAAAATTTAAATAAATTATTGAAACAACAAAATCAAAATTATTTGTTTGAACAATCCAAGATAAGATAAAGAGTTTGTACACATTTACCTTGGAATGAGCAGACAGCTATGTCATAGATAACATGAACCTTCACTGACTCTGCAATATCATTCATGACATGGTCAATGATTTTGACTGCATAAGCAAGACTTCTAGAATAAGGAGAAGATAAAATATGTTCATTACTGTCACAATACAGTTATTTTCTTTAGTTGCTTGATTATTGTTTTTGTCTCACATATCATCCGACACATAAAGTTCATGATATTATGGATATCCCTTAAAATTATTATATCTGAGGTGCCAATTTTTAGGAAAACAGACATCTGGATATGTAGCATGGATTTGGGACAGTCACTGATCAGATGATTTTGCTATTAACTTTTATTCAAGCACATATTTTTTCCATGCCAATTATTACTGTTATGAAAAATCATTTAAGCATTATGAACCATTCAGCATGTCGCAAACGGCATTACAGATAAAGTACAGCAATGGTACTGGCAAGAAACAGTCACGTCACAAAGACTAAAATACAAATACACATCAAATAACTAAGCAGAAAAGTCAAGGTGTTTAAATGTTTTCTTCTTGTAAAACATGCTCAAGAAGGCATAATTACTCAATATGATTGACACTGGTACTGCTCCTTAGAAATAATCTTTTATTTGTAAATATATTATTAGCAATTTGGTTACTACCAAAGTAAAGGTTTGGTGCAGTGACCAAATTGCACTAATATCTTTTAACTGAACTGAGAACTGTCTGTGTCCATCAGTTCAAAAACCAAAATATATTGGCATCATCCAAATTAGTGATTAACTTAAATTTTTAAGAATGTTTTAAGATTTTTTTGTTATGATTAGTACATTTACCGCTCAATCGCGGTTTCATGTCCAAGAAGCGGGAACTGTGTGTATACCTGCTCCAAAAACATCTGAAGCGTCCAGTCAAGTGTTTTGTTCTTGGCACGTGAGTATCTCCAGCTTGAAAATTGCTACAATCCCGTAAAATATCGCTATTTATCAATATATTTCAGCACTTTTCAAATTTTCACCAACAATTTATAAACAGCTGAAAACATGAACATATATTACACATGTGCAATATATGTTCATGTTATATTTATTTAACAATTTTTGTTATTAATTGAAATTGTGTTGAAAATTATTGGGATAAAGTGAATATCGTGAATTTAAAATTGATGGATTCTCTCGCAAGTGCACATATAGCACTGTGGCCTTTAACAACATGAATAACACTTTAAAGGTTTGCATGGTGGAAGAACAATAAACTGAAAGGTTTGGCGGGTGACACCATGTGATGAGTAAATCTCTTTGAGTATGTGTGGGGTTCTGAAGGAACCGTTGATTCTCGGGCAGTATGCTCTGTCTGTCGCCAGGAGGAATGGATTGACCCAACTGCGCCGCATGACTGATCATGAAACTTATCTTTTGCTGAATTCTATTAATCGGTAGAAAACAAAGAGTTGCATTTTTTTGGATGTGTACCTTCTTTTCACCTTGAACACTTTTCAAACGGGAACTTTTGTTTTTCCCGACAGAATTGGTGAAGAGATACTTCCTCAGGTACACAATTTGAAGTGTTCCAGCTGGGGTACAAAGCAAGATAGAGGTACAGCCAAATAATGGGGCACACCAAACAAAAAAACATCGAAATTGTTATGTTGCTGGTTAAAAAAATTGGGAAGGGAACATGCCTATCTTATCCTCCATTTGTGTCATTATCAAAGCTACAACACTTTTCTGTCTTCTGTTTGGGAAAGATTTATTTCAACAACAAACTTTTTAAATAATAATTACACGCGGTGGCATAACTGATGAAGTTAAGGCTTGATGGGACGCAAGGTTTGCCCCCGGTTCTTTCAGGAATAGGCAGTGATACAGTTGCACCAGCTCCTTAATGGGATTTCCAGATACTGTGCACCTTAAAAGTGATATTACTTTTACACCCATGGTACACCTCTAAACATTAAGTAAAGGACTTACAGGTACATTGGGAAGAGGGGATTGTCACCATAGTTTTTAACAACCCATCAACTTCCCTCCTGGGAATGAACATCCGGCCCGTGTTTGGTCTGAAATGGACTGGTTCCAGAATTCATCTTTCTTATAAGGCCAAAATTCTATCAAGGTTGATGAACATACTTCCACTTTCCTTAAGACATGTATAAGGAGGTTGATAAAGGAAATAAAAAGCTTTTGGGTAAATTGCTCATATGTTTCAACTATTATTTGCGGTATTTCTGACATATCAATAAACATGATTAACTTTTGTACTATAAAGTCACGATTCTTACTAAGAAAATGTAAAATGGTCTGGTCAATTCAATAACTACATGTTTAATATGTATATCGCTAAACATCATATTGCGAGGCATATAACAAATAAGGGAAACGTTGTAAAGAAATTAGATAGAATCACCCGATGTATTAAATGCACTGGACACCAGAATACTAAAATTTACTAATGTGTTATGATTGTAGCATAAGCATAGGCCAACAGGCCATGGTATATCATATGGCTTATCAAAGTTCATTTATGCAGATCACACAAGTTATTTATTTTGGATTGATATCAAAGTGTAGAATTTATACCTTGGACATGCAGGGCAATTTAAAATCCACCATCAGCTAAGGTAGAACAGACGGAAAGAAAGTTATCGCATCGACAACGTGAAATGTCTATATTCATCAAACGAGTCATTTACCAGACTACGATAAATCGCTTGTGCCTGCAAATATAAATGCACATTGTAGTAGTCAGATATAACCTAACCAGGGTCTCATTAAAGCTTCTGGCCATTTGTATTTAAGTAAACACTTTTGTCTGTATCCACATCATGTACATGTGCGCTTTGTGTATGTTCTGTACTAGGGCACCTAATACCGAAAGTAATGCATGCTTGTATGTCAGCCATTGTAGTTTCTTCGTCTTTTTCTGTCTGTCTGTCTGTCAATAGGTTTAGAAACGCAGGCAATTGCTTCTCATTATATATTCAGTATCAACAATCAAATTACAATTTGTGTTTTATAAACATGTATATGGACTGGGTATAACTGCTATACAATAATATTTGTTGTTTTAAATTGAATGTGTAAACTGTAGGATAGAAATAGTAGCTTGTAAATAATCTAAGTAAATTCAATGTACCCCAGGCGCTTTCATTGAATTCCTCCATCTTCAACCTGGTAAGCTGCCCTTTCAGCGACATGTGTCCCTCTAACAATAATAACATTTCGGGCAGGTTCATGACATCAGTGAGCGCCACTTTTGGGTTGATCCGGGGTGGATGGCCACCAAACCGCAGCCTGATAAGGGTGACTGCTCTGGTTCACAAGGGCAAATATGTGAAAAAGAGTCATGAAGTCAATCTGTATAAAGAAACAGAGAGAGGTTGGCGGGGAGGTGGGAATGGAGTAATGGAGATGCATAGACACAGGTGGGAAATAAAACAGGGAAATTATTACTTTATCCAAAATTGACATTGGTAAAAAAACAGTTATATTGCAGCTCATGACAAAAAACAGGTTCTTGGGTTCTGGTCTCCATACGCAGACCACAGACGTTATCACAACTGTATTAACAAATTAGGTTGAACCCTTTTTCATACAAGCTACCCTTCTCATCAACTACCTGGATGGTTTCTTGTGTTGTAATTCATACCCGATGATCCTTCCCACAGAAATCTGGATTGAGTTCATATGGCGAGCAATTTTTCCCTCGAATAAAATAATTAAAAACAAAATATTGGAATATCCAAGCGGTTGATATTTTAGCAAAACATACAATCGTATATCTACCTTTACCACAATTGGGGGATGTATGATGAACAAAATGAAGTGGGACACTGAAAGGTTTGTTATCATCCTTGTAGTAATTTCAGTGTGCATGACAAGACAGTGTATAATTTTTTTTTTAATACGCTATCATTTATACCCGTATAAACATTCACCAATTTTTTTTTAAATATTTCTAAAATTTTCAGGTGGTCTGCTATTTTTAAGTAATACATAATTTAAAATTCTGTTATAATTTCATGTAATATCTGTAATGAAGACAGTATTGTCAAAACGAAAATTGAACATCATGTGAATTTGTGAGTCTAAAAGAAGAAAACCAACCCCTTTTAAAAACCCAATATGGGGGTCATGGATATAAGTTTATATTTCATTCTTCTTAAACATTGGATTAGGCGGGGGGTGCCCCAAAAACAGAAAGAAACCGCCCAAACTTTTGAATTGTCCAAACAAATTGGGCCCCCCAAATACATGTTTGAAGGGGGCAACTTAAAACAATTTAACAACAACATAAAAATTAAATTTTAAATTTCCAACATTATCTGGGGTTGTGAAGTGTTGTTTTTTTTGGGGAAAAACAAAATACAACAAACAACGAAAAAATTTTCCCAAAACAAGGCACCCGGGTAACTTCAGGGATTTTGGGAACACACAAGCATTTTTTTCCAGGTATTTGACCCCAAAAAAGGGATCATCAAAAATACATGTTTGTCTCGCCAGCTGCTACTTTCCCGTAACTTTCTTTTCTGTGTTTGGGGGGGGTTGGGTAAAATTTGAATGGTCCCTTTTTTTGCCCATGTCCGCAGCCTTTAAAAATAATGAATAATAAACATAAACCAGTGTTAATGACTTAACAATAAGAACACCGTCCGGGGTTAATAGAATGGTCAAACGGCACCACAAACACTACATCACTGTTTTTGGGTATATGCTTTGCTTTACACAACCCCCCCGTGTTATGTTTTGTCCAATAGATTGTCAAACTGTCTTTGGGATTTATGAATTTAAATGGTAAAAATTATGAATAAAAAAAAAATCTTTCCACATATTTCAAGAGGGTTACATTTGGGTTTACCTGAATTAAATATTAATAAGGGGATGACTTTTTCAAAAAAAAAAGGACTGAGCACTGTTTTAAATACATAACGTCCATCTACTTGACATTTTTACAATAGGGGTTTTAAATTAAAATTGGGGATAACCTTTAATTAAAAAAAAAAAAGTTATAAAGATAATATAAACCCAAAGGTAACTCAAAATCTTTCAAATGGTGTTAGTTAACCTCCTATGGATTAAAAAAATTTTTTAGAAATTTGAGGTTAGTCAAAGTGTTTTTTTTGATGGGGCAGCTCAAATTTTGTACCTTTTAAAATTTCCCTTTAAAAAAAAAATCATATATAATTAAGTCTATTACTTAAAAAAGGGGACCCCCAAACCACAGTCACCACGGATTGTACCCCTTTTCAGTGGTGTAACCATGGGGGAAATGCCCCCCCCAGGTCTGTGCCCCACCTGCCCCCATTCAGGTTTTTAAACAAATAGGGCCCCATTTGAGGCTGCAGAATGAAGTTTTAACCCCTAGAAAAAAGGGGGCATCCCCCGTGCCACCTGAAAAATTACCAGTTCCCCCTGAATTTTTAAAAAACTTTAAGTTTTTCTCCCACCGGGGGGTGGGGGGGAAATGGGGAATTTCCGGTTGTTCTGGGAGAACCAACGCAATCTTAAACTATAGAACAGGCAACCAATCTTTTGGAGATCAACAATGGGTTCATCACGTTTAAAAATCCCCGACTATGCTTTTTAGACCTTGCATCGTTTTGGAACAATTTTTTAAAAATCCTCCATTGCTCCGGGTACCATGCTGTGGACTAGGTTAGTGATGGGGCCCCTTTGTAGGTAAAGATTTGAAATATACAAGTATATCTCACCCCCGCTTTTCACCCTCTGGGCCTTTTTCCAACACATGTAGCCCTGTCTAGATTTTAGACCCGGGAAATTTCCCCCCGCTTTTACCCCCCCCCCAAACTTTTCCAAAATTTCTGGGAAAAAAATAGCGGGCATGACAAATAAATGTACAACTTTCCTTGAGGATGTTGATGTTTACTGTTTGAAAACATAAATAACACCTCCTTGGGGTGAAAAGGCTACCTGCCCGCCAAATTTTTATCTTATGTAAAGTAAATTTTTAAGTTTCGTTAGGGATCTGAAGAACAATTGTTGGGGAGAACAAAAAAAAAATAACTTTTTAGAGAATTTTTATTTAGGATCAATTCCTAACATGTTCCACATACAAATTGGATTTAAAACACAAATCTAAAGGACAGGTTAGCGGGCCGTTTAAGTTTGCTATGGTTTACGCCCGGAAAAAAAGGATTTTTGGTTTTTCCTGCATTTTTTTTAAAAAAGATAAATAATTAAAAAAATCTTTATATAAATGTTACTGATGTTTTT
The DNA here is from genome assembly GCA_029582265.1 of Zoroaster sp. YZ-2022. Classification (NCBI taxonomy): domain Eukaryota; kingdom Metazoa; phylum Echinodermata; class Asteroidea; order Forcipulatida; family Zoroasteridae; genus Zoroaster; species Zoroaster sp. YZ-2022. The sequence goes on along the minus strand of CM055829.1, from coordinate 29,419,967 downwards.
TTACCAAAAATCAGAGGGCATTCAAAACTATTTTTTATTGCATTTTTTTATTAATTTGTAGAATAAAAAAATTTTTGAATTTTGTTAAAAAATAAAAAAAGGACCCAACCTAAACGGCCCGGCCACAAAAATCAGTTTAAATGGTGGGGATGGATTAATAAGGAAAAGGCCCCCAAGCTAAACAGGTGGGAAACATCTTTTTGGGTTTTTTTGGGTTTTTTTAAAAAGAAACTTAAGAATGATAACAATTTTTACCCTTTTTTCGATTTCGGAAAAAAAAAGAATGTCTTCCCAACCCCCACCTTTTAAGGGTTTTGGGAATTTGTTTGCAACCACTAACCAGTTAAAAAATTTTGATTTGACTTTTTCCCTTTTAAAAAACCCCTTCAGAAAATAAAGAATCCATTACAGCTCATTATGATGACCGTGTTGGTCACTAATGGGGGAGTTGACCCGATCAAATGACATGCTCAGGTGGGCATCATTAAAAATCCCCATTATTATCCTCATCTATATGTTATCCACGGAAAGAATGTCATATCAAACCCCCAATTTTTTTAAAGGGAAAAAACTTTTTTTTCCTAAAATTTAAAAAAATTTTCCAAAAAATTCTTCTGCCCTCACTATGTGTTGGTAACTGGGAAAAAAGCTATCAGGGTTAAACCTTTTCCCAAAAAGTAGGAGAAGTTGACTTGACGGTTTTAATGTGAAACTGTAAAAAACAATAAAACAATTTTTAGTTTAAAAAAAAATAAAACCACACCCGAACCCCTTTAAAGAAAAAAAAGTACCGACAGTCTACCCCTAACTTAAAGTAGAGATTACAGAAAATACTCCTTTTGAAACCTCATTAAATTTCAAAATTTACAGGATAAATGAACATAATTTCCCCAACAATCACATGCAGGGAAATAGTAAAGTTAAGCAATATCCAAAAGGAGGAATAATAAAACACGAACTTGTTAATTTTTTCTAAAAACCATGCATTGAAAATAAAACCCATTCATAATACGAAAGTTATACAAAATGAGGATTTTTATTTTGTTTTATTTTAATACATGAACATATTTATACGCATAAACACTAATTTTTGGAATAAATTTTTTATAAACAAAAATAGTAAATGGTTTTAAAACCACATTATAAAATGCAGAATAATTGTAAACAGACCCTTGTAAGGGATGAAAATAGGGTTAAAGGGTGCAACTGCACAAATGTCAGGGGGTTTTTTTAATAAAATATGGGTTTAAAACGCCAAAGGTAAATCAATTACAAGAGGGTTAAACAAGAACGGTGGCCCCAAAGTCTAAAAGGGGGAACAGGTATAGCACCCAGGGCGGGAAAACATTTTTTTTGGTGTGGGTAATTTGTGACTGACATCATTGGCAAAGATTTTGGGAATTACAGACACAAAATAGTAGTATGACCAGACAAAATACTTATTTTACCCAAATGGGCAAACCCTAAAATCACCAAGGGAGGGAGGGAGGGGAGGGGAACTCCCCCCGAAAAAAACCAGTCCAAACCATAGCCTAGGTTTGCCGATGCAAATGTATTTTGAACCCCGTTTCTGACGTATGCCCCCCCCCCATTCCCCGCCCCGGCCCGATAGCACCCCCCAAAAACCTTTTAAAATTTTGGGAAAAAATTAAATGTACATTTAACTTAGAATACAACCCATTTTCAACAAAAAATGACAAAGAACTTTGATACAGTTTCTTTAAAAGATGATAGAGGAAAACTTTCAAAAAACGTTTGGGGAGGAAAGTGGGAATTTTAATTGTCGCTAACACATGTTCATTTTAATTTCCCCTTGGGTTTAATTTTAAAGTTTTCATGGCCTCATTGATGTCGATCAAAAGAAAAATATAAGTTTTTGAAAAAACTGAATAATACAGAAACAGGGGCTGGCCCCCCCCAGCCCCCCTTCTAGGCCACACTGACTCCCCCTGTACTGGCCCAACCCACATGTACAAAAATGGAGAAATATTTTTTTTCATCTTTTTATCTGCTAATTTGGCCCAAGTAAAAAAAAGTTGATTGTCCCCACAAACCTTTTTTAAAATTTTATTATTTAGGGCCCATTATTTTTTCCCCCCAAAACACAGGCCCTATAAAAAGGGAAGATTTTATAATTTTATTTATCTTAAAAATTTTCATGATATTTAAAACATGGTGAAATAAAAGTGAAGAAAAATTTTTTTTATACTAGAATTTTGTTTAAAATTTCACTTTGTAGAAACTATAAATAAAAAATGGCGGCTTTAGAACTGAAAAGTTTGGATTTTTTAAATTTTAAAACCTTACAGCCATCTTGGGAAAAAAAATAGGAAAAAAAATAAAAAGGCCCCATCCTCCCCCGATCAACTTTTTTTCCCTTTTTAAAGTATTCAACCAACAAAAATTAGTGATCAGAACCCTGCCCAAGAACACAGTGGCATAAAAGTTTTTAAAATTAATTGAAGGGGGGCCCGTGTTGCCCAAATTTATAAGGCCCCCCCCCCCTCCCCCCCCCAGGTTCCCATTGAGAAAAACAAAGATAGGGCGAGGTTTGGTTCCTTCGACCAAACGTTAGGGGTATTATAATTAAAAAGTCAAACTTACCATTAGGGTGTCTGATATAATTAATAATAAAAACGTTTGGGGAGAAAGGGGATCCTGACCCCAAAAACAATTGTAAAACATAACAATAATGAAAACATTAACTAACGTTAAAAGAATCAGGAGGAAAAGTTCCCCTCCCTGGGCCCGCCCGGACTATTTACTTAAAAATTTTCTCGTTAACATTTAATTTAAAAAAAACATAAAAAGAATAATTGGACGGGTTTCACTGTTACGATTATACGAAACAATTTGATTATTCTGAAACGACGTCGTCAACCCGTCAACCAACCGTATGGGGCGTCCATATTGGGAAATTTAAGGGGGCTGGGTGGATGCGGTATATAATACTACAACGACACCAATTTTTGACTACAGATTATAATCTGTGCTCGTTAAAAAAGGTAAAATTGACCCTTTTTGGGAGTTATCACTGACAGTTTTTACCAAAAGGAACAAATTCAGTGGGAAGTTTTGCATTTAAAAGGATTAAAAATAAGACTAATTGATGGATTCACAGAATTAAAATAACAAGGTATTGAGTTTCTAAAACAAACCAGGGTGTTGGTGCACTTATGACGTAATCCCCCAAAGTTTTAAAAGAAAGTTACTTCAGGAGATATGGTGTTGAATTTATAATATATAATTTAAAAAAAAATAATTTATATTTACATTAACTTTGCTTCAGTCATCCCAAAAATTTTTAAAATTTTCCAACCTGGGTTCCGGGTTTAATCATTTAAATTCATACCCTTTTTAAAAAAATTTTCCCCATATAATAATTGTCCCAAATTTTGTCTAAAATTTTTAAATAGCAAAAAATGACTTTTTTAACCCCCGTTAGAACCTTTAAAGGATGCGCAAAAATGTTTTGAAAAGGCAGATCCCCCTTTTTTATACCCCAAAAAGTTATTTAAAACCCTTTTAGATTTGGCAACAAAAAACTTGAACTTAGTTTGGACCGGAGGGCAAAGGACATTTTGTTTATCAAAGTCGGGCCTCCATGTTCTGTGATTTTGAAGAATCAAAATTATCTATTGTGGGTTTTGGGAAAAAATTATATTCTTTTTAAATTTTAAAAACGAAACATTAATGACCTCACCAAGCGCATAGCGTTAGCTGGAACCATTTAAATCCAACTTGGGTTTAAATTTAAGGGTTTTTTGAACTCCGAACTATGTTTTGGGTGTACAAAACATTTACAGAATAGTGACGTTTTCTTCACATAAGGCTTTGCCACACGGGCAATTTTCCCCAATAAAATTTCTAGCAATTTTACAAGGGAACCGGGGAATTTTTTTTGCGATTTTCCGTCCAGCGGTTCAAAAAACGCAGGAATTAAAATCTTTTGGGGAGATCAATTGAGGGTTAGTCGTAAATGTCACATAATTCAAGATCTTTCAGATGATGGGTTTTGGGAAAAAATCTATAGTCAACACCCCAATAAGGACCCTGGTCAGGTTGAAAAAAAACATGATTGTGACCTTCAAATTGGTTTATCCCTTAAACATATAACTCAGTGTATTGTTAATTTTTTTTGGGGAATGAACGGTGGAAAGGGGGCAAATTTT
>CM055829.1:29381978-29415295 GCA_029582265.1 Zoroaster sp. YZ-2022 | reverse complement strand
ATTAAGCTTACGCTTTTGAACATAATTATCTGAAATCCAGAATAAACATTATAAATCGTTTTAAATAATACAAATAACCTGTGCATCAAAGGTATATTTACAGGTTGGTGAAATTTTTTTTTCATAGTCGAACCACAACCTCATGTTAGTGCAGACGTCTTAACCTCTCGACCACCGTTGCCCAATGACGAATGGTTTGCCAGAATCCTATAGGCAGCGGTTTCCATGACACATATAGTTTGGCAGAATTTCCTTGCGTCGTAAAGATAAAACAATTGATTTAATTTTGAACCTTCACACCGACGTGTGTGTTGTATCAATTCAAATTTATTTTCAATAACTGGGTACAAGGACTGGATAGAGATTTCAAGAAAGTTGATTCTCTACAGAAATATACAGGTTTTATTTGGAATGAACATGAAGATTTGTGGGCTTCGAAAACACAATTGTAGTTTCCCAAAGCTTTTTGGAGAACTTCAAGTATGTGCAATTCTGAGTGTTGTTCGCATATTTCCCTTGACTGGTCTCCAACACCGCTCACTAAACCTATATTGCCACCTCATCAGTGTGTTCAAGGATATTGAAAACTTCATACCTGAACTGCTTAATGTCACCAAAATTTACCAACATTATTTTTTTTTTGTCTCCACTTATATGATTGTTGTATTGCTTGTCTTTATTTCTGTTTTAGTGCTTACATTGTGTTCACTTGACCGCGGCACGCCACCATCAGCTGGTCAATAAGAAATTAATGATTGATTTTGTTCAACGGTCTGCTTCTACCAAAAGCACAGAGTTCATTACCATAGTACCGATTCCGAGTAATACCTTTAGTGTTCGTTCAGAAACGTCAATTATTAAGTTAAAGACTGTCTGAAAACATTTTCGCTGAAGAATATGGTGCGGGCTTTTCGTCATTCTACGCTTTTGTTTGGACATCACAACAGGAATAATCACGACGATTATACAAATACTGGGTACCCATGTTCACTGGGGAATTGTTATATCACGAGGTAACATTTGGGACGGTTTCATCTTCTTCACGATAATGTTCACTATCAGTCCAGATGGTACCGATTGATAATTTATAATAAATGCTCTTCATCTTACGAAAAAATAAACTCAATATTTATTTTATAAAGCACAACTATAGATCCTGGTAACTAATGTCTATGTGTACGCACTATTATTATAATTTTTATTTCTTATTGTACATAGCAGCCATAATGCCGAATTGGAGACAATATCAAAATAAAAGCATTACAGTAAAAATAACACATGTACAATTTCAAAAACAAACAGACAATACAAAGTTGAAAATTGTAAAACACAATTATAACATTTAAAGCAAGAACCGAAACAATAAGGCAGACACGTGGTTGTGTTTTAGGAAAGGGGATCCCATGAGGGGGTATTGAAAGGGTTGAGGTGAGGAGGAGGACAGGCAGATAGGGAGAGGTGATGTCAAGGAGGGGTGGGGTTGAGAGTGGGGTTAGTTGGAGTTGAGGAGGATGAGTTAGTGATAGGGGAGGGTGGGACAAGGAGGGGTGTTGAGAAGGGGGTTAGTTGAGCAGGGGGTTAGAACAGGGAGGTGGGATGTCAAGGAGGGTTGTTGAGAAGGGGTTGGGATTGGAGGAGGAGGAGGGTAGGCAGAGGAGGTGGGATGTCAAGGAGAGGTGTTGTGAAGGGTTAGTTGAGGAGTGGGTAGGTAGAGATGGGGGATGGTGGGGATGTCAAGGGAGGGGTGTTGAGAAGGCTTGGGGTTGAGGAGGAGGGTATGTAGAGATAGTGGGAGGTGGATGTCAAGGGAGAGTGTGTTGAGAAGGGTTGGGGTTGAGGGAGGAGTGGTATGTAGAGATAAGGGAGTGGTGGGATGTCAATGAGAGGTGTTGAGAAGAAGGGCTTTGGGGGTTGAGGAGGAGTGGTAGATAAGGGAGGGTAGGATGCTCAAGGAGGGGTGTTGAGAAGGGTCGGTGTTGAGGAGGTGGGGGAGGGAGAGATAGGGGAGGGTAGGAGAAAAGGAGGATAGCCAAAGAGAGACAGGCAAAACAAAAAGTTGAATAATAGTTGTATAAATAAAAAACATTAGGAACACACATAATTTACTGGTGGGGGAAAGGGTAGGTAACAAAGGGAGTGATAGGTAAACAATGGCGATTGGGAGGATACCATGGGAGTCAAAAAGCAATATTCTGGGTAAGGAAATACAATAAATTATAAAATAAAAATAAAAATTTCAAAAGACAAGCAAAATTTGAATCAATAAATCGAACCTAAGTAGAATATACAATTTACTGGTAAATCTTAATCACAATTATTTCGCAATAAAACTCAAGCATCGATGAGAAAGTGGTGGAGTTCGAAGAAGGGGAAGGGTGTAGGAATTAGCGATTTACACGGGTGGGTAGGGTCTAGCTAAGGATCGTGGAATCGAGAGAGGGATGTGGGATATGCGGGTAGCCTACTCAACCAAAAAAACAAACAAACACCAAGGTACAGTAGTATGTATGAAGTTTCGCAGTGAAAGTAGCTTTTACATTTACAACACCTGCATTTATTTAGTAATTTCACCATATAGGGATTGTAATTCTTTAGCATGCTCTTTGAGTGCGCAACCTCAGGGATTGTCAACAAATTATTACCTTTCTCCCCTAGTTTAGGAAGCCAATACGAAATACATTAGAGTTCATCAGGATTTGGCAAATTTAAAGCAAATGTCATGACGACGTGGTATGCAATTAATATACCACATAGCCATGCCCCTTTTCTTGAATGTGTGTTCCATTGCAACTGGTGTTGTTTTAGAGTGAGACCCCTGGCCAACCAACATAGACAGTTATTATAATGGTAGGACTGTGGGTGGTTCCCGTTAGGGAACCCAGTTTGGAAGCACGCACGGTTAGATATGGAGTTAGATATGATATTAACACACTGAGGTCTGCAAGCGAGGAAGTCAGAGATCCACATGGACGATAGATGGTCTATGCCCATATCGGCATAGCAAAGTTTAGTTATTGCTATGTTAGCATGGTCCACTCAGTCAAAAGCTAACACTAAAATCTGTAACAACAACGCGTGTAAGGCCTTTGCGGCTTCCAAACTTGTTGTGGTGCCAATGTGAGATTCAATGTCATCCATGAGCCATCCAATAATAAACGCGCAAATTCCTGCAAATTGCAGTTAAAGAAATTTAGACGGTACTCTGGAACACGGCTTATGTGTTCATATTGTATATAATAATAAATCAGTCTTATAGTAGCGCAGAACGTAAATCAGTGAAGGAAATCTCAAAGCGCTTTTAATATATTATTATTACCCTGGTTACTAGGAAAATATTTCAAAACCCTTTTCCTCAGCTCGCTGGGGAGTATTTATCAATAATTATAATAATTTAAAATGCGTATATATTGCGCTCTCTTTTATATATGAAGATGATCAAAAGCGCATAACAATGACTTCTGAAACAGAGCGTTAAACAGACATGAAAAAAACATGATTGGTGTAGAAAAGTTTGATATATAGTGTCAGGGTCACCGGGCCAGAGCCCAAACCGCAGTATGACACGTCTGTCCCCGCCGACAGGGACGCAAAGATACACTGCCTTTGTTGCGCGAAATTAAGGGACAAAAAACGCCCTCAACATTTCCTATTGTGTTTTACATATATGTTTGGAAAGATCTTTCAAAAGTAGAACATAATTGTCCCATTAATAAGTCCACCTGAAAATCGTTTGTCTGTTATTGTCAGCATAGTACAAAACCAATGTCATGTGATTCTTTTTGAAACAAAATTTGTCCAGTAAAAACTCACGAGGACAAAAGTTATAGTCGCACTTTCAGACGTTTAAAAGTTTATTACTGGAACTAAATTCAAGAATAATTATTTTTTATAGTTCATTGATACATGACAAAAGTGAAATGATTTTGAAACAATGGGTGAAATTTTCAAAATCGACAAAGACGAAAGTCTTGGGCCCTTTTCCCCGAGACTAAACCAGAACTGAACCAAGACTGTACCAGTACAGTATACGGGTTAAAGCGCGGCAAAGCGCCCGGAGAGGCGTGAGCGTGAGCCCACTGGCACATGGTTAGCCATAAATATGAGCATGAACATTTTTTTGCGGAAGGCAGTAAAGGTGCAGTTATGGTCTCGGACCACCTTTGGTGCTTTTCGTGTCGGGTATTTTTGAATTATATGATACCTGCCAGCGAGTTTAGTTTGGAACACCAATGACGCATTCATTCGGAAACATCGTCACAGCCCCTTCCATCATATCAACACCAATAAAAAGGACAAAACTGTTCAGTTTGGAAGGCCATCCGTCAGTAATCAACGCCAGAATTTCGGACCGAGCGGGCTGGGCGAATAAAGGCTCACCGTCTCACGGCAAAAACGACGGCATGCCTGGCGACTACATTGACGGGCCAGCCACAACCTCAAATGACAGCAAACACCAGGGATTTGATTGTTGAACGATGGTGACCATGATGATACCATGAATAATGTCGCATTTGTAGTGATTATTGTTGGACAGGTAAGAGTAAGAGTACAAGAAATATTGTTTGATAATATATTGAGCACCTGTATTGCTTTGCATTGTGTGGCCAGCTAGTCCATGTGCTGAACTCTTATGATGAATTTCTGTTAGCCATCGCTTCACATTATTTTTGATAGTTCCTATGGAAGCCAAGAACCCAATGATATTGGTGATGATTTTACAATACAGACATGATAATTATGAGATATAGTTTAGATTAGAAAGCAGAATTTTCAGTGAATTAGGTTTTGTAACTTCCACCATCGATGTACCCGGATATTTTATGGGGAAGGTCAAAGGGTCATGGTGAAATTCATCAACATGGACTGGAGGAAGAAATAGCATCATCAGGCACCATTATCCCCAAACGCACGAGTACGCGGGAGGTGAGTGCGAGTGCGAGTGGGAGTGCGGAGGAGTGCGAGCGCGAGCGAGTGAGTGGCGAGTGCGAGTAGTGGCGAGTGCGAGCAAGGAGTGAAAAGTGCGAGTGCGAGTGCGGAGTGAGTGCGCGAAAGTGCGAGTGAGTGCGAAAGAGGCAAAGGAGTGCGAGTGCGAGGCGAGGGAGTGCGAGTGCGAGGAGGCGAGTGCGAGTAAGGACAAGGAGTGCGAGTGGCAGTGAGTGCGAGGAGGTGAGCAAGGAGTGCGAGTGAGTAAGGAGTGAGTGCGAGTAAGGAGTGCAGTGAGTGAGTGAGGAGGTGAGTGCGAGTGCGAGTGCGAGTGAGCATGAGGCAAGGAGGCAAGTGAGCAGAGTGCGAGTGAGCAAGGAGTAAGGAGGCGAGTGCGAGTGAGGTGAGGTGAGTGTGCGAGCGGAGTGCGAGGCAAAGGAGCAAGGAGTGCGAGCAGGAGTGCGAGTGCGAGGTGAGTACGAGTACGAGCAGTTATATTTAATCGGATTTTTATGCACCATGTCCATCATTATTTCATTAGCTGTTATGTTTTTTGTTTTATAGTATGAGAAAAACATCACTCCCAGTATTTTCACTTGCATCAACATTCCCTCATGTAGAGTTCACTCTGATTCCATTTCAGTATTCACAGCTCCCAAAGCATTGCTAAGGTATAGTAAATCTTGATTGATTCAGATTATTTTTTTTATCCCATAATTTTTGTGTATATATTATAGAAAACTTGGTTGATGTAAATATTCTTGTCTTTTCTATCAAACAAACCAATTAGATTTCACAGAAACAATTTCTCATTTATAAAAAATGAAGTTGTGCATCAGGAAGTTTTTTTTCCCCTTGTGTATGCTTAATTGTCGTTAACTTTGTCCATTAGTTGAAAGGACAATATCACGATCAGAGCAGATTAACAGGGCATGAAATCAGTGTCCTAGTTTAAGATGAACACAGTGACCTGAATCTATTGCCCATTTATGCAGCAGCAATGATAATATTACCTTATCATGGGATATTATTTTCAACAACCAATTCAAAAAATCAACAGCACCTGATTCCATGCCCCTGTTTAATCAAGACCGTTGTCCCTTTCAAAGGGAAAAGTACAACATTGGTTATAATTTGAATCATGTGGTGTGGAATGAACATAATGTACTGTGAAGACCAACAACAATTAGTCAAAGTAGCTTGCTACATGTGTTATTCATGGCCGACTATTGTGTTATTTATGTTTTTGTGGTCAGTTTACTTTCCAACTGCTAGAGTAATCAGTTCAACGTACCTTTCTTTATAAGATTATATACATGTTTGTTCATGTTTGGTCCATCGATGAGATGAAGGGAGATGGAGACAGAGACAGAGATGCTCAGTTCATCATGTCACCTACGCATGTATGTGAATGGGGGTCAGTAACGGAAGCCCAAGCAACATCCCACTACCTAGCATAGACATTCCACTGAATAAGAGTTTTCAAGAAGATTACCTACTATATCAACTTCCCCAGGTTTTTTACGGGTGCCATTCAATCAAAAAGTTTTAGGAAGTATAGAGGACATGTCGTACTTTCAAGACCCCTCAAAAATTTCAAAAATTGTGCACGTATAACATGAAAATGTTTCAAGGCAACTGACAGCCCTCAACCCCCCCAATAATAATAATCAATTCCAAACAAATATACCTATTAGTATTAGTACTACCTTTGAAAATGTTGAGATTTTGAAGCTTTACATGGTTGAGAACAGTAGAGAGTAAGAACTAAGAGTAATTATCTCTTCGGGCAATAGTAATAAGTAGGGGGCATTTTGATAAGAACCGTAGTGGCAGACATTTATTTATAGCCAATCAGTATACCTGATTGTCTTCAGAATGAAGATGATCAGAGTATACCGATGGAAACTTTCAAGTTATTCCCACCACCAGTTCTTTGCAAGAGCTAACAAGCTATTAAACTGTAGAGGTAAGTTGGCACGGTGTTACCAATAAACCTCTCATTATATGGCTAATACGATATTGACATAGCTAGCCAACACATGCTTTTCAAAAACCATGCCAGATGACATAAATCAACATGTGAAAACACACATAATCATATGAAAATAGTTTGCCAGGGTTTGGTGGCAGCTAGATCAACTTGTTCAGTGTTATTATGGGGCAATAAAGCCCGTCAAGCGAGTTGAGCCTATGGTAAAGTAAATCCGGATTAAAAAGGCATCAAAGGACAGTGTAAAGTTAGTTAAATTGATTGGGGTGCTAGGGTTACCGAAGACACTGAATCATGGAGTGAGCATACAAACATTTCCTTTTGTGTATTTCCAATCCTTACCATGAAAAGTTATCTCAGTGAGACGAGTCTTTACACTCCTGATATTTCCATTTCCAGGTTGTAATACTGCCACATGGAACATGAAAGTTTTTACACATTGAGCATTTCATCCATAAACTCGTACCACAGAGTTCTACATCAAATAGCTAATGTCTGCAAGTCAAAGCTTGCTAATTAACCTTCAATTATTAGAACATTAGTTACTAATTAACTCTTTCAATTAGAAAACAAGCTTTTATAACTAAGGCTCACATGATAACGTTGCAAAGAAAGTTTTGCTATTCATGTTTCCTCTTCCACTGCCCCTCAGCAGAAGAGTTGTCAAAAAGTAAATATCCTCAAAAGAAAGGGCCAAGTTGTAATTAGCCACCGACACTGATACCCAAACAAAATTAAATGTAATTACATCCACTTCATTAAATCTTGATCTGATTGCTCCTGCTTTCCCTTTCATTTTGTTGATGGAAAAAAAATTTTAAATTTATATTTAGATAAAAGCCAACATTGGTATTTTGTCTTGTACAAAAATAAATTTAATTGATGGATCTGATGTTTATGGCGCATCGAGAGTGATCTTTATTTATAATATACTCACTTCAACTCAAGTTTATAATGAACAAAAACAGATAACCGATTGACAATGATATGAACACTGTAATCAAGCATCTCCTTATTGTGACATGCTTATAAATTGTCTTTGTTTTCACCCCATACTGCAAATTAAACATCATTTATAAAATTTTTAAAAACAAATTCTTACATTGTGCTTTTACATTTTCAAGGTTGTAAGCCACATATTTGGCAACAATGTCTCGTAGCCAGCTGTTTCAATCTATAATTATAAGCTAAAGATCAGATGATGCCATTTTTGTACATAAATGTTTAGACATTGAAATAATTCAAGAGTTGTATGGGGTGCTTGTATATTGCCAGTAAACAATGAAATACATATTTATTTTAACTGTCCATTTAGTTTTTATGACTGGACTTTTGTAGTTCTACTCTTCCCTCCCCCAATCAATTAAAACCACTTTGTTGACCTTGCCATATTGTAAACAACCTAATAATGAGGTACATGGGCTCACACATAACAAGTGAAATGACTTCAGTATAAATGAACCCAACCATGATCCTTTTGTTGACAAGAAAACGGAATCAATCTGCATAATAAATGTACGCTATGTGTATAAATGTACGATTTTAGTGACAGTTCAGAATAGGTGACATTCAGGGGCTGCTTCATTGAATTGGTAATTTTTGGAATAAAATGCCCCCCCAGTTCTTGGCAGTGGATAGCATGTACTGCCACTGAGATGGAACCGACACATTTGTTTTCAAAAATTCTTTTTGGACCTATCATTGCAGCACTATAGAATCCAAGAACTAGGGAGGGAAGGGAGGGGCAAAATCAGTTAGCACAAAAGTATGGGGCCCAGACATTGCGCTCTCCTCCTGCTCGATTCCAAATTACCAATTTCCATTGACCGAAGACTGGTAAGCTCATTATGTCGAGAATCACACCCAGCATCACCCTGCATACAGTACAGCTGAAGTACCAAAATTTTTGTCTTTTAAGATTTAAGATTGAAAAAGCAGAGTAAGGGCTAGATAGATTTAACAAATTCAACATTATCAACAATCATTGGAAATAAGGTAAAACATTGTTTAACTGATATAGAATGAAAGGCGGCATCAGACAGACCCCTTCTCTGGATTGAAAATGCCAGTAACTAAGTTATACATGGTTAAAAAATAATAACAAATTATAAATTAAACCTTAATTTGTTTTTTGGTAATAAAACAACCATTTAAATTAAATGAAACGTTCATCATTCGTATTTGATAATGAACATTAATTTCAACCCCGTGTAAACATCGTTAACATTAGATCTCACGAAAAATAAGTATAAGACCTGTGAAAATTTATTAAAAATAGGGTTCTCTCAAGCTTCACAAAGTTATACTTCTCCGGTACTGTCTTTGTATATTTTTACATAATTGTTATTTTCTCTCTCAAGATAAAGCACTTCAGACAAATTTATTTGGTCATAAGGCCTGTGTCCTGAGACCCGACCAAATAAAAAATGTTTGATAATATTTTGAGAAATATGAAAATTCAAACCAAAAATTGAGCTTCCCTTTTCAACATTTTCCTGTCAAATATATGAGTATCTAGGGGTTAGGACACTTTACATACACCAGGGTGGACACTGTCATGATTGTGTTCATCATGTACACCCTAGATCATGTACTGTGTCTACCAATGCCATGGCAATGGCACGCAAACTAGTAATAATTATTGGATCATGATTGAGATGCTCACCCAGAATCCAATATGTCCATATAGATGCTGTAAGCACCGGTTTGTTCAGTTCAGTGTGCCTTTTCTTCCATGGTTGATCCAAAGTCTATCAAGCCTACTAGGCATTGTCATCACTTTTTGGATCATCTTTGGACGTCGACGTGCACCTGGTTTGGAATCGAATCAGAATTCTGTGATTGTTCGTGTGTTTACAACAACGATGGTACAAATGTACAGACTGGAACCTTGTTCCTTCTTGTTACAACTCACAACGTGGTGTGCAAATGCAGAGGTGCCCAGTCTGACCATCACAATCTGCAATGGCCATACAGGTTTCACGGTCGTGTAGACTACTGTTCAAAAAAATGAAAATGCATATGACCATGGACCTTGAACTATTGTTTTTGGACATTTCTCGGTATCAATTACACGACCTGAATTTCTTGGTTTTTGAAGAAGAAACCTTCAAAAATCATTCTCATCATTCTATCAAGCCCATTTTTTTTGCAACTTTAGGCGGTGTACCTTAATCATTACATCATTGCATTTTCTATACTGGATTCTTCTCCAACCCCAAAAATAATCCCAGACCTATTATTCAAATGTGTATGGCGAATATATAGGTATGGTGACATTGATGCGAAAATGGCTACTCACAAAGTTTTTTAGGCTGTATTTTGTTTTATCCATCACACCACACCAAAAACACTTTAAATACTCATGGGATTTGGTAACATTGAGAGAATTGATCCACGAATGACACCACATTTAATGAAGTTATTTTGCTATGAAACTATTATTAGAATGTTAGCATCTTTTGTTCAGAATGATATTGGTAATCTGTCTCTAAACACCATGTTTGAATCTGGAGGAACAAATATGACATGAACGAAAATGCTTTAACTACTGTTTTCATTCCCAGCGATGGTAACACCCTATTTGAACCTATAGTCTTCGGTTTTACTAATTGATTTAAATATAATCATGTTGATGTATTAAGTTCATTACCTTTATAGCTGGACCGGGAGAGCGGGATTTGTGGCGCTGGTGGGAATACGGACTTGTTTCGCGCATCGTTTTATATCTCCAATCCAACTGGCATCATCAGGCGTATGGTGACTTCATGGAAGGGCAAATACGCCCGGCATTAACTCTGGATTGGGGAACTGAAATGGCTCCTAGCCTCAACAGAAGACATACCAGGAAGAAAAAAGGGAGGGAATATTTCTCGAAAAGAGTTTATTGAGACTGTTGTCGAATCGGTATCTGAATCATCGTTGTCTGCGTGGTTTTTAGCATTGCCGGAGCCTGTGCAGTGGTGCACGGGGTATTATATGGAGAGGGGCAGTTAAGGGTGGGACGCATACATGTTCATCGCTGGCAGAAAATTGGGTCGCTTTAGGACTGAATTGGTTCCCTCAAGCTTACCAGCATGATCAGGACGGACGACATTGTGGGCAGTACAGTTGCGTATTGAGGACCTCAACAAAAGGAGCATCCATGTTGTTTTTAATGTAGTGGTCTGTGGAATCCAAGGCATCACGTGATAGTAGGGACCGTGACCCAAACGGAAGAAGGTCTGGGTGATACACAACACGAATAAAGGCATGTAGTTGGAGAATGAGCAGTTTGATTTTACGACCCCGTAATAGGCTGAGCATGATGGAGATGAGGAAGATCAATAAATCAGATGAAGTTATACGCAGAGCAAGATCTAAGATCGGTGATAGGGTATACGCAGTGAGCGTGAAGAGCAGCGGAGAGTTCGTTCGACGGTAAATTAAGGCAGACCGATACCGAATAACCTGGACCTCGAAGGCATAAAACCCGTGTTATCGTGGACCTCTTGTTTGAGTTTTTAAGTTTTTTAGGCATCTCCATGGACGCCAGTGATTGCCAGTAAAATAATCGGCGAATCAGCGACCTGTTTTGGGGCTCCTATAACCAAAAGAGATAAATGGGACCCCTAAAACCAAGATTTTTCATTAAAAAAAAAAGGTTATGGAGCTCTTTCTGCAATAACATCTGGTTCAAACCCTGCAGTAATGTAAATTTTGAATGTTGCATTCAGTTCCATAACAGGGTTCTCCACCTTTTTGTTGTTCCTAAAGTCCACGAAGGGTACTTGTAATGTACATTTTGACCAATATTAAATAATATATACATATAAACTTAAGTTTCTGAGGCTTGCATGGTGGGTCACGATATTGATGATTTCAGTTTGAGCCAGGAACACCATGTGCTTGATTCTAAAGAGTTGTAGCTGGAGGCACAGTGTTCTTGAAAAGAACCGTATCGCAACAACTCGTATCTCTAACCCGTTCGTTAAGTGAGAAAGGTCAACTAAGGGAGAACCAATTTCAGGACGAAGATTAGACAGGAAGTTGAATCGAAACGTTGAGAATAACCCCAGAAGTCCCCATGGTTCTCCCTTCCTGAACCATATTAACCCGTGAAGTCCCTTATGGTTCTCCTTGAACCATATTTCAATCTCACTTAGCGACAGTAGAGAAAACGAGTTGCCCGAAATTGTTCTCCTTGAACCTTTCACTTAACGAAGGTTGAGATACGAGTTCAGTGGATACGGTTCTTTTCAGAACCTGTAATAATTTCAGCTTCACGTTAGTTGGAGATAAACACAATGGTGTTACCGCAAACCGAAACGATACATATAAAATTAAACATTTATGGAAATTTAAAGGTTTTGTTTTTGTTTGTTTTTTGTTTTTATTTATTTATTTTTATGTATCTATTATTTTGTGTCACTTTAAAGTAATGGTATGGATGAGAATGGAATCACAAAACAAAACTCTAGAATTAGATGAAAATGAAAGGAAGAAGAATGGGACAGAATACGTCACACTAAGCTGTTGTTACAATAAACATGTTGGGTTTTTGGGTTGAGGTTTGATTTTGTTGTGGGAGTAAACTGTTCATGACAGTGTATCTAAATGATAATCTAATACTATTAATTTTCCTCCATTTCTTAAATAAATATTTGTTGTGGCACACAAATGTTGGCAAAGCGGCTAGGAAATCCCAAGATGACCGAAATTAATCGTTGATCTGGCGTGCACCTCTCCGTGTTTGATAACGATGCTCCTCGGTGCTTGATGCATGTACTAAATGCATGATGGGTTTAGCATGAGTCGTTGTGACTTTGAAACAAGAGCCTTGGTTTCAATGCGGAAGTGCGCAGATCGGGTCAATTTGAAATTCTTTTTTTAGATCCCTGTTATTAAATTAAGAGATCTCTAAATATAAGATCTGATTTTAGCTTAACGTACCTGTTCTTTCCCACATTACGAAAGTCTTCGTTCATGAGAAACAGAAATTAAATGAATTTTTTTTTTCTATTTTTAACAAGGACAACAACAGTTGTCTCAAAACGTATGATATTTAAGGCATTAATAACAATAATGAACAGTTTCATATAAAACGTAGGTAATACCTTCAAATGAAAGTTCTTCATAGCGTTTATTATTAAGTTTCTTCAGTACTTCAGTATAAATTAAAGTCAATGTCCATCCCCAAGCTTATTGATAACCTCCTCACAAAATGAACGGGCAAGTATACCTTGGATTTCAAAACATTTTCTCAATAACCCCACTAGTTTTAAATATTTATTGGACAACCTTAATAGTGCAATATCTGTAATGATTGAAGTCCCTTCTGTTAACCATTTATAGATAATATTAACTGTCAAGCTTTAAGGATGGTTGTAGATGAATACCATCTCAAGTTGTTGGACCAAAACAGTAACAATCCTTAACCTTAAACTTTTGATATTAAATTCTATATTCACCAAATTAAAACGTTTACTCTTTAGAAATTACATATTTATTTTGTTTCGGTCGTTAGACCTAAGTTTCCATCATTCATAGATTTTTGGAGCAAACGGCTCTTTAAACGCCCTTTGATGAAATATTATCTGTAAGGTAGATTTCCCTTGTGATGAAATAAGGAACGCGTGACTGTAGAAAATGTTAAAATTTAACCTGCCTTTTAGAAATTAAATCCAACATATTAATAGTTCATTCAAGTAGGCCTATATATAGCCTATAATAATAATCCCACCTATCTATTTGGATTGCTTTACATTTTGTAAATAAAAATCTATTCCATGCTAACTTAATACAGAATAATGATGTTATGAATGACGTTAACAACGTAGGTATTACTTGAGGTACCATTTGAGATAAATTTATCTTTCGAGCCTTTGGAAACGAACGATACCCTTTGCATAATGAAGATATGTATAATGCAGTTAATGAAGGATTTCTCTTTTGCGATAAGTTGTAAAGCTTTTACCTATTATGACAACATTAAAGAGAATTTATCTTAAGATCATAAAATTAAAATACTTTTAATTATTATTTTTATTTTTAATTATCAATTTAAAAACAAAACTCCATAATTTGTCATACAACATGTATTAAAATACTTGTCACTAAAACATTCCCATTGACTTTATACATAAATTCCTCATACGCAAGGGTACTAGTTTTTCCAAGGCGCGAGGTTTTTAAAGTCAATGTACATGCGTGCGGCAATTATGATAAGGATTATTTATGTTCAGACATACCGACATTTCGGTGTTGATTATTTTAATTTGTTTATTATTAGGCCCCAAAAAAGGTCTCCTGGGTTTTTGGTCTTCCGCGCAGTCAGTCGCCCGAGACCAGCGCTTGTGGCATTTTTGTGATCTTTTTTTTTTTTTTTTTGTTTGTTTTGTTTGTTTGTTGTTGTTTTTTTGCTTATGAATCGATGTCCAATTGCAGCTAAAATTGCTGGATCGATTGTATTTTTTAAGCCGTGTTGTATTTAAACGACTTTTTTCAATATAGTTAGAAGGACCGTTGTGGGCTGTTACTGTCACACCCCAGAGGCCCTCTAGCTACCATACTTTGTATATGGGAAATATGGTTCCCACGTATAACGCATACCCAAAAAAAAAAAACAACAACAAACGCGTCAGCACATCAATTTTTAAACCCGACGATGACCAGAAAACAGGAGACTTTGTTTTGGTCTTATGTCTCTGGCAAGTAACTAAAAGTGACCTCTCCGTCACGGCAAGTGAATGAGTGGTTTGCAAACCTAGCAAATAAACACGCTCCTCACGCCGCTTGACTGGCCACAAGTATTTCACGAAGTTGCAGTGTTGTGGGCCAAGCCATTTTTTCTCGTTGTCGTTCACAAGTCACATGTTCTCAAGTCAAGTCGTAAGTCTCAAGTCAAATTTTTCGTCAAGTCAAGTCACAAGTCAAATTTTCCCAAGTCAAGTCAAGTCACAAGTCAAATTCTTTCTTCGCAAAGTCAAGTCACAAGTCATTTATCGTCCCGAATAAGGTTAAAAAGTCCCAGCTCAAAAATTGGTGCGGTAGACGCGGATTTTGTTTTTGTTTGTTTTTGTCGGTTTTGTTAATTTTTTTTTACAGCGTATAGGCGGGGACCAAATTTTATTATACACAAAAGTATGGGTGGCTAAGAGGACTCAATAAATCAGACAAACGTTTATACCCCTGTGAAAAGGGTATGGTTATGATTGGGCATCGTTTCATGTGCGCAAAAAATCAATAAAATAAAATGCCGGGACGTGCAGGTCTAGCTGAGGCCACGCGCCACGGAGATCACCAGAAACCGGAGACTTTTTTGTTTGTTTTTGTTTTTTTGTTTTTTTGTTTTGCCTTAATAATAATGTTCCGTTTGTCATGTTCCCCTGTCTGCAGTGAGAATAAATCCAGTGTTTGTCATTTGTTGCTTTATAGGATATACATACTGACACATTTATCTCGAATTAGCCGCTTTTAAAACCTCGCTGTAATCATCGTAAGCAATATTTTCAGAAAACTATACAAACGCACACATGTGTGTACCGTATCGTAACGCAGTGTTACATGTGAAGGGGGAAATGGCGGTGAAACGTATAGGCTCACTGTAGGGCCTAAAGATTACACTCTTTTATTGAAGTTGATGTTTTAGACGTATTTTACTTCATTAATATAAGTTGCTGATTGAATAAAAACAATGAAAAACAAGGATATAACATGATGGGAGGTAACAAATGACTATTGAGAGACCAGAAACTCACAAACGTAACCACATGACGTTAACGTCTCACAATTGTGTAGCGTCATTTTGTTGGTGTCCGCATTCGAATTCAATGTTATTTACAAAACAGGGAACCAGGTAGTTTTTCATCAACGTTCGGTCCAGAAATTATGGGGCTGTGTGAAAAGTATAGAAAGAAACGATGAGGTTTTAAATTGTTTTAATTCTGAAATTATCATTATCAATCTAGCGTAGGTAACATGTATTTAGAGTGGTCTCATTTCAATATTTGTACGAAAATTTGCAGACGGTTGAAGTTGTTACACGCGGGACAATTCATTTTTCTCCCAGGACGGAAACCGACGGATGGTACTTACATTTATATAAGGGCCTCCGGAATTCTGGTAATTTGAAGAATAGCTCTATCTGTATACGCCCCAAAACTAGTAAATTGCTGCTTAGTTAGTTATTGGTCAGGCTGTTAATTGTCACAAACAATACATTTGTTAAAAATCACGGACTCCCAGTATTGCAAGTAACCGTTGTGCATGAAACTTTATTGATTCTGTGTTGACAACTCTGACAACGCTTATAGTTAGGTGATGCAAGAAAATTTAAAATTATTACGTTCGTAAAATATTTTAAAATTCCCTTTTACGAGTAAAACATTTAAAACATAAAAAACATGTCCCCTTTTAATGATTAAGGACACATAATAAATATAATTTCAAGTCAAAATATTATTCGGTATTTGTTTTACAGAAAAATTTATGATAATTTGTTCAACACTTTACAAATTCTTAATACACTAACAATGTCGCAAGCATAACCTCGTTCCAGCCGTTTGTATAAATTATTTTGAATATTAATGCAATGCCTTTACCAGTAATAGCTCACTTCTTCCACTACGACGGATTGTGTTGAAGACTAGACATAGTAAGCGCGTAGCACTTTACAGTACAGCATAGGCACGTGTACAGACTATATGTTGCAGACCAGGCAATTATTATGTAGTGTAT
Organism: Zoroaster sp. YZ-2022; assembly: GCA_029582265.1. NCBI lineage: Eukaryota > Metazoa > Echinodermata > Asteroidea > Forcipulatida > Zoroasteridae > Zoroaster > Zoroaster sp. YZ-2022. The sequence continues at coordinate 29,398,662 of CM055829.1, read as the reverse complement.
TACGTATAGATATAAAATTGCGACGGGCATTTTTTTTCCCGTCACAAAAGTATTCGGTTGCCGGGCCGGATTGACCAGAAAAATACATGTAATAAAAAGAACCTAAATACATGATGACCTTCGTGGGGTCAATGTCGCTGTCAAATTTACTCAAGTCAAGTCAAGTCACAAGTCACTTTTTTGTGTTCAAGCCAAGTCAAGTCGTCCAAGTCATTTTTTGTCCAAGTCAAGTCTAGTCGCAAGTCACAAAAATTGGCGACTCGAGTCGACTCGAGTCCGAGTCACCGACTCGAGTCAACAACAGTGAAGTTGTATTCAAATGTTGGCGCTTGTTGGACGACAAACCCCAAACGGGTTACGCTGCAAATAAGGAATATTCTTCTCGTAGGAGTCAATAACTAGAAAGTATTTTTCATAACGTCCCAGCGACCATTTTACAGGTGTGATACTGAAGTATAAATACGTAAGTAAATGACTGAGTCTTCGAGGTCAGTTAGTTACAGTCATATAGTTTGAACTAAGGCAGTTGACATATTGATGACACTGTTTAATTTCCATTATTCTAATTGTGTACTCTGTCATATGTCTGTTTACATTATCTGAATTACTAATATTGCCCTCAGCCCAGGTCTGCAGAGATCATTAACGAGGCAAATAATTATTAAGCCTTTCAATTGCTAGAACATGAACCAGCCAAATGTTTGGTACCATCTGAAGGGGCTATTTCATTTATATGCTTTGTTGGAAAAATATTAAAAACATGTTCAAAAGTATTTTTATAACTTTTATGCAATTTTTCTAAATTCAACTTTTCATGATTATGTCAAAATACTTTTGAACACGTTTAAAATTCCAAACAACATGGATTGAGTTGCTGAAACGGTAGTTTTAGTACTCGTTTTTTAAGCGATTTAAGCCTCGTCCAAAAATGTTACGACTCCTACCAGACGCAGCCTTCAAAATTCCATGTTATTACAAACGGTAACAATAATTAAAGCTAAACAACAACCTAAAAAACCGTATATGTCATGTGTTAATACAATACACAAACGAAATCAGAATTAACGCAGTCATCGCCTTTAGACTTCCGTTTTCCCCCAAGAAAATTCCACAGTTTCACTAGTTCCACTTCTCTTAGAAAATAGTTATGTTGGGTTTGCGTTTTGGAACTTAAAGCTAATATTTACGCTTTATATGTGATATTCAACACATGATTAAAACGTGAAAATATAACCCAAAACATTGAAAATCAATTCCAAAGATTTGCATTTGGTTGTTCATCACAAAATATGTTTACTCCTCAATCATAGGAATCATATTGTAATCACTGGAATCATATTGTAATAAATAGGTGTGAAGAAAACATACGTCGCTGCCGAGTCATATGCAATGAGGTGTGTGCGCTACAAATACAGAATCGGCAAATTAAATGTTGCAAAAAATTAACCAACCGCTTGGGATACCGAAAGTGAAATTTTGGTACATTTAAAGTGTCAACATGTGCATTTTTAAAATTTTTTTTTTTGGTCAAGTTTAATAAAGGGACAATACTTCGTCACGATCAACAGCCTACAGTGCTACTTTAGATTAACGCAGTGACTGAAAATAATAACCTGCATGACAAGTTCAGATTACCGTTGCTGCTGCAAAAATGAGCCTGTCATTTTCAGTCACTGTATTCATCTTAAACTGGGACACCGATTCCATGCCCTGATGAAAGTCTGCTCTGCTGATCATGACGATGTTGTCCTTTAAACCATCCTGTGACGTTTAAAGGGTATATGCAATGACAGGGATAAGGGACTGGGCAGAGTTTATAAACATTTAATTACTACGCAATATGGGGGTTTTCAATCCTGTGATTGTCACTTGGGTGATTCATATGCGGGGATATAACAAATTTGTGTAAGACCCCAGGAAGACAGTGTATGGGTGCATAAACGAGGAACATATTTACAAACAAATTGCAATAACCAGAGGAATTATAGCACTACAATGATACATTATAGGGGGAAATGGTATAAACTCACCAAACAGAAAACTTGTCCAAAGTTAGTTTGCGACATCACTGCTCTTGTATTAATGTTCTCGGATTTGCAAAATTCATATTTGTAAAAACTAATTACCAAGTACATCAGGTACCTGAACACATCAGGTAATGTAAGCTTAAAAAGCATTGTTTAGAATAACAAGATGAAGCCACTATGCAGAATGTATTTTAAGTTATTGTATGCTACTTTTACCTCCAATTTTGGAAGTCTAAAGGGGCTATTTGTTATGAATACAACAATTAGTATATGTTTCTGCAAAGCTTTAAAGGGAATGTCATTATTGGTAATATTAGCAAACTGCTCCGATGAATATGCTTTGAATCAAGATGTACAATAAACAACAAAGCTGTAAACATTTCAACTTTAAGTTGTGTCGTTAACGACAAAACAGTGAAAATGGATTCTGATTTTTCCTATTTATTCTAACTCTGAATTTAAGAAGGAGTACTCTTTCATAAATTCGAAATGAAATGTTTGAACCCTTCATCAGCTTCATTTCAAGTAGGCTTAAGTGTTGATTTAAACAATTCAAAAATTTAAAAAAAAATGAAAATTACCAGTTATTTAGTACGTCAAGTTGGTCATAGAAGAAAAACAAAATTATAAAGTAAATAAACATCGTGGCAACTGGTCACAATCATAACACATTTTATCAGAAGTCTATTACCTACATGAAGGTAATAGACTTCTGATTTTATTAAAGGGAAGATACAGCATTTACAATAATGGCAAAACTGATTCCATGAGTATGCCTACTTTTTTAGCCAACTAATATAACAACTAATGCAGAGCGGTCAAGTCAATGAGAAAAGTGTGAACAAGCATTAACAAGGAGTACTTCAGGATAATCATTTTAGAATGATTGGTACCTTTACCAACTTCGATTTGGAATAATAAATCATAGGCCTAGCCAGAATGTTTGTAACTAGTTAATTACGAGTATTATTGTACATTTCCTAATTCATAATGGACATGTTTTTTAAAATGAAAGTTAAATGTGCACCAAACCATATGGATCAACTGTTACTGTCGTTGTATTATTGTACTGATGAATAATAACAATATAAAGTGCAACATTTATATTCCAAGTACATCTATTGATCAATGTTGAGAAAGGGGCAGATGTTGTCTCCCTTTCCACCGTTCATTCTACCAAAAATAATGCATAACAATACAGCTGAGTTATACGCTGTATACGGATAACCAATTTGAAGGTCACAATCATGTTTGTTTTCAACCTGACTCGAGGGGTCCTTATTAGGGTGTTCGAGCTATAGATATTTCATAATCTTTGCATCATCTGGAAGATCTTGAATTATGTGACATTTCGTTCACAGACGTAACCTCAATCTGACTCTCCTTCCGGTCGAAACCGGAATTTTAATTGCATGCGCGTTGCGTTTAAATTGCCGCGTGTGACATGGAAATTGCGTCAACAAAAGTTGCCCCGAAGTTGCCCAGCGAAAATTGCTAGCAATTTAGTTGCCCGAAAATTGCCCCGTGTGGCAAAGCCTTACGTGAAGAAATATTCTGAATCACTATTCTGTAAATGTATTTGTACAGCCAAAACATAGTTGCGGAGTTCAAAGAACCTTAAAACTTAACACATAGTTAGACCTTAACATATAGTTCCAGCTAACGCTATGACGTCATGGTGAGGTCATCTAATGAATTATTACGTAATTAATTATAATTAAAAGAAGATAATTTATATCTCATGAACCACAATAGATCATTCTTGATTCCTTCATAATCATACAGAACATGGAGGACTCGACATTTGATAAACAGACATGACCCTATTGACCCTTACTTCCGGTCCAAACTGGAAGTTCAAGTTCTTTATGAATTGACGCAAATCTGAAAGGGTATTCGAAATAACATTTTGGGTATATATGTTAAGTGGGATCTGCTCTTTTCAAAAACATTTGGTGACGTCATCGCTCTTAACAATACTCTCTAACGGCAGGTTTAAAAAGTCACTTTTTGCTATCTTAAGAAAATATTAGACAGAATTAGGCACAATTGACACCCACCCATATTATGAGGAAAAATTTTGTAAAGTATGAATTACGTCACATGATTAAACCGGAACTTACGGGTGGAAGAATTTAAAATTATATGGGATGACTGGAGCAGAAGTTAATGTATTCAATATAGCACATTATATGTTATTTAAATTATATATTATGAATTCAACACTCATATCTCCTGAAGTAACTCTTGTCTTTTAACAACTTTAGGTGATTACGTCATCACATGATGCACACTCGAACACCCTGAGTTTGTTTTTAGCAAACTCAATACCTCTAGTTATTTATAATTCTGTGAATCCATCAATTGAGTACTTATTTTTAATCACATTTTACAGTGCAAGACTTCCCACTGAATACAAATTGTTACCTTAAATCATCAACAGAATAATCATAAACAGCTGTACTTGAATTAACATACCTCAATCAAAGTTTATGGTTTTGCCAGTGCCAGTTACATTTGATGGTAATAAACCTCGCCTTTGTCACATTGTTCGTTTGACCTTAATAGACTTCGTTAGGGGTGTTTTTGTCATACATCTGAATTTAATAATTTTAGATATATGTTATATATGAATTAATGAGAGACCATTTATCATCCACTTACGCCAAACAAAGGCTTTGTGTACCTTCAAATAGTTGTGGTTTATGAGGTCGTTTTTAAGAGAAACACATATATTACGCCAATACAGAAATTATCTAGTCTTATATTTCTATATAGTCTAATTAATCTAGAAGACTCAGATGCATGCAGCGATGACTGAATGTTAATAAGTTCCAGAAGCAAAATCAGATACAATATGATTTAAAAGATCAATGATGTAGCATCTTCACCAGACAGCAAGCTGTGTTGTCTTTCCTTCTTTACTTCCTGCAGTCAACATTTTGGGAGCCGTCAGAGCCGGGGCTAGTCGTGCACTTCACTTCGCCCGGTTGGCCTGTAGCGCCGCTCTTCTGCATGTCCGCAACAGCCGAGCCAGCCGGAACATCCCCATGGGTGGACATCATTTTGGCGGCAACAGAACCTTTGTCCACTCCAGTGGACTTATAGCCCAATTCCCCTGGGGTGACGTCTTTCTTAGACATGTTTTATCCTGGGAAGCAACACATTGGTATCACAACATGCAAATTATCTAATGAGTTGTATTGTAAATATCAGTAAATCTGAAAGAACTGTTTGTGTGCAAGTCATTTTAGATTTGACATGGTGCTGCCTTTTCTGGATAATACTCACATTATATGGTATTATCACAGTGGGAAACGGTACAGTTTAACGCCTGTATGGGCAACTGGTGTGACAAAACATCCACAGAGAATTGCTTTATTTCCACCGAAGTGGAACTGTAAATAGGTGTTACAGTTAGAAAAGAAAATAAGAAAGGCTTACCTGTTTATCTCTTTAAAGAAAATAAAAAGATGATACCAGCAATTGGTTTAAAATCAGCAAGTGATATTTCATAAGATGTTACTGATGAACGACGTACTATCTGAGTGAGGACTGTAGCGAAATACACCGAGTTTTAACTGCGATATAACGTAATCGTTAATTTTCATCTCTATGATTTCATCATAGCGGATTCTCCCTGATGATGAAATACAAATCTGGAATGCGCGTCGCCTCATACCTGCGCGTCAGTATTTTTATTAATTTTTTATTTATTTTTTTTTTTTGCTATGAAACGATGTCCAATTGCAGCAAAAATTGGTGGATCGACTTTTTCAGGAGAACATCTGTAATTGTGTCTGTGGAGCGACATTTTCTTCAGTGTAGGTGTTCGGCATCATCAGTTCATCAGTTTTGCGCACCACGGTAACGTCGTTACAAACACAAAGTTTATTTTTAAAAGGACAACAATTGTTCAATGCAAAACCAGATGGAGAATTGCATTGCGTGGCAGATATTTGTCTACACTCACCCCCGTCACCAACCCCACCCTCATCCCCCGGTCCACAGCAGGATAAGATCAATAGGAATGACGTATTATGGAGTATACATGTTAATTACACATCTTTCTCCCAATCAGACGCGTAACCAGGAATTTGTCAATGAGTAGTAGACTCCGGAAGTAGACCCCAGAAGATATTTGATTGAGGTCTAAAACAAAACAATTTTTCAATGTTTGTTTATTATTTTAAAAAGAAGATATTTCAGAGATATCACCCCTCCTCCTGATTCTGAATAATAATGTATTTGCAAACATTACCACATTTTCTTTAAAAAATATTAATATCATATAAATAACGTTGATGATATAAAAAATAATATTTGATTCCCTGTATACGATCACATCTCAATAAGGCACAGTCTATTTCATATCGACATCGGATGTCCACGTACATTTTGTATAGGACTCAAACTGGATGGCTTCGTGTGTGCTGTATGTCAATATTATCTGCATCGCTCTCAATGCAATAGGCTATTTCTCATCAGGGGAAAAACCACATTGATGAAATAGGGGAGAAGATTCAACAATGATCTACTAGTAATAATGTATATTATCACGTGTGGCTGCGATTCTCAATATACCCTTTGACCTTAGTTTCAATTCAAATCAATCAAAAACTTTACATCTCCAGACAAACCTCAAATATATAATTAAAAAAGGACAGTAGATGTATTGTGCAGTTGTGATTGGACTATGTATTATGCTGCAATAAATCACGTATATTAAGCATGCTGCATTTCTTTGGAATTCCTTGCCTGGTTCATGTTTTCCTCCATCCGACGATCTATCCTGTTTCAAGAGGAATCTCAATTCCCACCTTCAGCTCCTCTGAGTCTATTTCCTTTTTTCTTCTATTGTACTAGCCCTGTGGTTTGAGTGGCTTTTAGACTTGTTGCAAATATGCATTAAAAATGATCTTTGATAAATTTTAGAAAATGTGGAATGTTAAGTTCTGAATGGCTAAAGTGATGTCATGGCAACATCATAGACATATACGAACAAACAAACAAATCGATAAAGCCATATATATTCCAACAAAAAGTGTCCAGGTAGATGCTGGAAAAACAGTTGAAATCATGTTTCATCTTATAAAAGATGGTTGTTAAATTGTTTTTAAACTTGAAAATAAAAATATTGTTTTCGATTTTTAAAATAAAATGGTATAATTTGGAGAAGCTCTCAAAACTTTTAATCAATATTCTTGAAAGACCAATAAAATGGAAGGTGGTTAAATTTCTTGCAAAAAGTACTTTAAAACTTTGAAATGTGTAAAATTTCTGTTAACATTTTGTCAAATAAAAGATTTCTTTTCATAACCATGATATTAATGATTCATTTTCTCAATAATTTTCCACTCTACCGTCGAAATAAACACCAACGAATTAAGTAGTCTTCGTTCGCTTCTTCTATAAGGAATGTGTCCAATTTGAGGATCAGTATTTCTTTAAAAAATCATTGCAAATGCAAAGCATTCATATATTTTGGTTTCCACAGACAACAGCTTGTTGACGGCATAGAACAATAAAAACACAGATGTTCGGGAAAATAAATTGAGGTCTGTAAATCTCTTACTATTTGTATCTAGTAAAATCAGTGGTTAAACAAGCACGACTTAGATAAATTTATGCAACCAGTAATACGCCACAGTTTTGTAAGCTTTCCGAGAAATGCTAAGCTTAATTAATGTAGGTGCGTCATTTCACGAGTGCGGCGAATTACGTACATGGACGATATGTAGGCGAGTTACACAACAAGGAAGCATTTTGCAACGGATGCTCTTTTGACTTTGACTGCATGGCACAGTTTTTAAACCTTTTTTCTGGACAATATAGCATCTATCCACGTTCAGTCATTATTTTTAGTTAAAATGCAAACTCAATATAGTTTTCACGAAATAGATGTAGTACTACAGTTTGGTCCGTCACGAACCTCCATTGGATTGTGCATGCAATAATTATGTCTACGGTAGGCCTACTTTACAAACGCACATTTTAGGCCAATATACCTCTAAATAATGTCTACTTACCTCTTAATAATACAATTATATTTTCCTCTTTCTCGGTAAACCTTTTTATTTTCTTGTATTTTGCTTTGGAGTTAAAAAGAATGGCAAAATTCCTCAGTATTTTTTCATGTAACCGAGAATTAAATGGCCGCCGCCGAAAACGTTGTGCTAGTGATAAAATGTCACGTGATCACTGATACGCAATGTGATTGGAGATTGTCTCGACAGATTGCCTCAAAGTAGAAAGCCAGTCTACTCATTGCCACTGGATTGCATCAAATGCCACACAGGGCAATCTCCGAGCAATCTCATTGCCAGCAACATTTATTGCCTGAAAATTGCCAAAATTGCCCCGTGTGACAAGGCCTTTACGTTGTAGGCCAATATTAAACTCCGTATATTGCTGTGTGTACGTATTCTGTGCACACGCGATATGGGCTATTCGTACATACAGGGAATAGTAATTCAGCATATTGTTTTACTTAACCTTCCGGTTTCGACCGGAAGGAAAGGTCAGATTGGGGTCACGTCTGAAAACAAAATGTGACATAGTTCAAGATCTTTAAGATGATAAAAAGATTGTGAAAATATCTTCTATGGTTTATGAGATATGGTTTTTAGAAATTTAGAAATTTTCAACTTCCGGTTTTGACCGGAAGAAAAGGTCAGATTGGGGTCACGTCTAAAAACTAAAAATTACATAATTCAAGATCTTTCAGATGATGCAAAGATTGTGAAAATATCTTTTGTGGTTCATGAGATATGATTTTTTGAAATATTAAATTTTGATTTAGCGTAATTCGACACCTGATGACGTAATCATGACGTCACAGAAAACGGTTTCGTCTGTTTGATATGTTCTGTTTATGTGTTAAGTTTGAAGGCTGTATATGCTTAGCAAGGATGCCTTTGTTACCGGACAAGCGCCACTGAGAAGAAGTAAAAAAAAACAAAAAAACAGTACAAAAACAATAGGTGTTCGCGCTGCGCGCTCGAACACCTAAAAAAAGCAAGACGATTACATTTATTATATGCTTACCAGGTGCAATGTTCAGAGATGATTGACTGTGAATATCTTGATGTACCTTCAATGTACACAGATAGGCCATATATCAGACGTGTTCTCCGTCCCCAAGATGAGATAGATGAGACGCACTGCTTTATATACGAATCATCCCTATGTGGTTACATCATCAAGTGTGAGCGGGGAATTCCCTATAAGCACGCAATGTCGAGAGATTGCCACGTTGCATACTCTATTCATTTCCGTACTGGTCATGACTGGAATTGCAACATCCTTTCGAAGGCTGCGCTGAGATTGCAACATAATCCGTCAACAGGCAGCAGCGGCACCAGACCTGTTAAACTGTGGGGAAAGAGCTTAAATTTAAGGGGGCAAACATTAATCTTTAATGTAATTTTGTACTGCTGAAAAAGCATTGACTTACCATCGGGGAAAAATGGGGGGGGGGGGGCAAATGGGGGGCAAAAAGTAATCAGCCATTTACCCCTTTGCTCCCCAAGCAGCGCCGCCGCTGTCAACAGGATTTTGAAAGTGGGGATTTCCGTCCCACCACCTTGCTTTCCCCAATTGTCAATAGTCTTGGATTCAGCATGAAACCAGAATACACACTTTGGAGGTCATTAGATAAATTCAGGACTTATGTAATTATAGAAATGCAAATAATTCGGTGAACGTTCAAATCCTTATTGGAGGGGGGTATAGGGGTAGGTAAATGTGGTGGACTCACAACTTCGTTGTGTAAGGTTAAAGTAAGACCATGACAAACACAAGCAATACAGAACAGATCCCTCGTAAGTTTACTATTTTAATATGAGCTACGTATCAAATTTCTTCATGGATCGTAGAATATACAGCAGTTACAATTTCCTTTTAGCAGAAGTTTGTGACGTGTATAATAGACTCAAGTATTATTAAACTTAAAAGCATAACGCACCACAATGTTATTTGACATCAATTTGCTTCCATTTCATTGCAACTTTGTAAGTGGTTGACACTTGGAAAGATTATGGCAATTTCCATATTCATCAGGACGTTATTTATTGCTTTATCGGGATCAGAAGGAACATAAAGGTTGATCTGTGCATAAAATAAATTAACTGAATTCCTGGTCTTTTTTGTCACAAGTTAGTTCTCTGAATGTTTAGTATTTTCGTTTATAAAGATAAGGTATAGGTCTAGCATTAGTAATCATAAAAACCAGATGGCCAAATTTTAATGGAAAACTAAGTAGCGTAAAGCCGAGTAAAATATACATTGTCTTATTAAGATATACGTAACATTAAGGTCCTGTCATTCTTAAGAGAAGTGAAACAATGTCCAGTGTAAAGTAAGGAAAGAGTATACTCCTTTGATCTAAATTCCACATTAGAATGAGTGCAACAAATCTGAATGCATTTTCACTATTTTCTCATTTTAATGAAACGGCATAATAAGTGGTAACTTGTATATGTTGGTCGTTACAAATTATCAATTATTTTGTGAAATCAATTATTCGACAATCATTTACTTTCTTAACACTGTATTAGAAATTCCTAGATTTAAACCAAAAAGTACGCGAAAAAGATTAACATAGACTATTGTGTATAATAACAGGTCTTATAAACATTATACGAATAACTAAACAAAACTGCTCGAAATGACACACAGTAATGGAACAATATCGTCACGATCAACGGGGCATAGAATCGAAGTGCTAGTTTTAGATTAACTCAGTAACTGAAAATAATACACAACATGATATTACCGTTGCTGCTGCATAAATGAGCCTTTTAAATTTCAGTCACTGTGTTCATCTTAAACTACAGGACACCGATTCCATGCCCTGTTGAAAGTCTGCTCTGATTGTGACGATATTGTCCCTGTAAGCAAAAATAATCATAATATCAGGCTAGTATGCTTAAACTGTTCTAGAACTTAATTACGAGGGTATTATTTTATTTATTTATTTTTTACAACCAACACAGTAGAGGCCAATTTGATAGAACTGCTTAGCAGAATTACTTAACAAAGACATTCGCTAAGCAGGTTGTGAAGGTTACCAGCCAAACCTCCATATAAAATGTATACACTGTGGCTGGTTGTCTGTTAAAAAATGCTTAGCAAATTGCTAAGCAAAATTCTCTGCATAGCAGCTCTATGGAATTGGGCCCAGATTTTAGATAAAAGAAGGTATTAAAATGTGAGAAACTACCAACATGATGACTATATATCAACAAATTCTTATCACTAAAAAAAAAAAAAACCTTCTAACTACGCGTCATTTTAGTCAATTCTGAACAATGGTAACGGCAGATCGTGGGGTGGGGCGGGGATAAAGCTTGACGGCTGAATTAACAAACACGCCTTCAACATCGTATGATAGGCTCATGTTCGAATCTGACTGTCGGTCGAAGGTAACGGGTTGTCGAAACTCAAATTTCCCGTGATTGGTGAGGTTCGGCAGTTGATTTATAGCATGGAGTGTCGTGGCCGAGCGGTCTAGCGCACCGAACTCAAGTTCTGGTGTTGCCAGCAGCAGGGTGTGGGTTCGAGCCCCGGTCGTGACACTTGTATCCTTGAGCAAGGTACTTAACCATAATTGCTTCGTCCTTCGGATGGGACGTAAAGCCGTAGGTCCCGTGTGTTGTATAATGCACGTAAAGTGGATTGTCGTGGCCGAGCGGTCTAGCGCACTGAATTCAAGTTCTGGTGTTGCCAGCAGCAGAGTGTGGGTTCGAGCCCCAGCCGTGACACCTGTGTCCTTGAGCAAGACACTTAACCATATAATTGCTTCTCCACCCAGGGGTTAAATGGGTACCTGTGAAGGCAGAGATGGTTTGCTCTCTATGCGCTAGAAATGGCAGCAATTGAGCTGTATACTCCCCAGGGAGCTGAGATGGTTTCAGGAATGATTTGAGCCTTATTAGCCTTATGAGCAGGGATAATAATATAATGCGCCTTGAGCGCCACTTAGTTGGTGGATACGTGCGCTATATAAATCTATACATTATTATTATTTATTATTATTATTATTATTATTATTATTATTATTATTATTATTATTATTATTATTATTATTATTATTATTATTATTATTATTATTATTATTATTATTATTATTATTATATCACCAACGCATTCTCCGACTGCGGCTCCAGCAGCGGCTACCGCCGAGGCACTCGTTGCAGTCAATCCAGCGGCTCCTATGGATTGGAGACTAGCCACAATTCCTCCAGCAGCCATGGATGCAACGCCACCACCGCTACTCATGGCTGCAGCCGACATCAATGATGATGCGATGCTTCCTGCTGCTATTCCTCCGGCACCAAACCCGATGAATGGAGCGGCGACTGCAGCAGCGCCTACAGCCAATAATCCTCCAATGATTGCATCCATATTGAATCAGAAAGGAACCCCGTTTACTTTTCTAAGGAACAAAGAACAAATCGAATATTTTGTTGAATAGAGAAAAGAAGCCTTAATCCCGCCAAAATCCCTTGATTTTCTCAAATTGACTTTTCTTTAATAAACAAAATACAATACACTAAAAACAAAATGGAATTAGCCCTATGTTGAATTTGTGCGCTTAGTGTATATATTTTTTAATTTTATTTTTTAAATATTTTGTTTTTGGAGAGGGGGCGCAATGAATATTAAGGGCGTCCGACAGGCGTCCCATCGTTTTTCTGAAATATTTTTGGCGTATATAACACTCTTAAAACTAAAGTGTTGAATCAACCTTTTAAGAGTTCGGTGAGTGACAACACATTATAAAGTTAAATTCAACTCACAGAAAGTGTTGAATAAACACAGAGTCAAGTTAAGTCTAACTTTATCAATGTTAATTCAACACTTTTAAAAGTTAAATGCAACTTTATAATGAGTTGTCACTGACCGAACTCTTTAAAATTCAACACTTTAGTTTTAAGAGTGTACACATGTAGGGGATCTGTCCACGTACAACCTCATATGTAATATTCCCTAAAGCCAAAAAATGGTCTCCGGGTTCTGGTCATAGGTCGGCTTCAAAATTGGTGCGTAACGCACTTTTTGCTGTTGTTTGTTTTGGTAATTTTTGTTCTTGACAACCAGTGTAATATATGATACAGGTATACCCAGTTTTTGGAACCAGGCCAAATTTCTTATACACAAAGTATGGTGACTAAGAGAGGCCTCACAAATGTGAAAAGGTCGTTTAAAAGACAGCACGGCAGAATTCCAATCGATCTAGTAATTTTTTGCTGCGTGTCTGAGGTGGCGCGCAGAGACCAGAAACCGAAGACCTTCTTTTGGCCTATAAGCGATATGATCAAGCATAATCAGCGAGGGGAATTCCCCTGATGGTAATATCGGATTACTACTAGACTCGCTCCAAGTATTCACTACTACGCGTAAATAGTTATTGTGTATTAAGAATTCACAGGCCTTCACGTTTTTGAGGGTACCACGTCGATTTTACTGCACAGTGTACACAAATGTGTACGCAGCTTTTGTAGTGTGAGCTTTGCACAAGTTAGTTGTGAATATTACAAATGAATACGATTGGGGCTATAATGCTTTACATACAGGCGCGTAGCCAGCCCTGTCGGTCCGGGGGGGGGGGGGGGGGCAAAATTAAGATGATCGTCCCGATTTCATGGTTTAAATTTAATTGCGAAATACTGAATAATATTGAATCAAAACAATCGATATATAGTACAAACATGATCATCTGTGATTTATTGTTCTTTCCTTGGATCTATACTGTCTGAACTGTTGCTATTAATTTCTACACTGTCATGACTGTGATGAACTTAAACATTCATAATTAATCGTATTCGTAATGTATATATACACACCGTTTACAACATTACACTGAAAGTTATTCGTACATGTGGACGTGGTATTGTGGCATTACTACACTGCATACAATGTACATAACGTATGATGAGATCAATTTGGCCAGTTTGAAGTACATGTACGTTCTTCCTGGAAGTTGTGAGGTAATGCAATGCTATACTGTATATTCAACAGTGTCAACAGACAAAACAATTTAATTTCACGGCAACAATTTAGCGAATTGGCATTTCTTCACTTTGGAGGTAATTTACTAATTTACATCCTCTTGCTATATAAAACCATAAAAATATTATATTTGGCAGCAATTTAATTTAGCGAATTGGGCCTCCTAGCGAAATTAAATTGAAATTAACTTGTTTTACAGTATTTGATAAAGCATTTCCGGGACAAACCGGGTATAAAAACTTCAGATCTAACTTCCCTTCCTCAATCCTCCTCTCCTGTCCCTTTATCAATTATTCACCCTTTACCATTCCCTAAATCATCCTTTCCTTCCCTCCCTAAATCTGCCTGCCTCTGCATCCTTCGTCCCAGGTCCGTCCTTCCGCCATTTCCGGTCCTCACCTCTCCGGCTCCCCTCGGCTCCCTTCCTTCCTTACCTCGCCCTACCGCCGTTTCCACCCCCTAACCTTGCCTGCCTTAAGTTAGGCTGCCTTAGTACTCGTCCCAACGGTCCTATCCATCCTTTCTTCCATTACCAAGGCCCACATTTCCTTCTCTCTCCCCTCCCTCCCTCCTCCGTCCTCCCTCATTTCGTCAATAATCCCTACTCTTCTAATTTCGTTTCTTTACCTCTTTCGTTTTCTCCTCGGAGTCCCTCCTCAATTTTCCTCCTTTCTCTTCCTTTCCTTTCTTTTCTTAATTTTTACCGTCCCGATTTTACTTCTATTTTTTTCCGGGGCAGTCTGCCCCTGCCCCCGCTGGCTACGCTACTGCCCATGGGTGGACATCATTTTGGCGCCAAGAGAACCTTTGTCCACTCCAGTGGACTTGAAGCCCATTTCCCCTGGGGTGATGTCTTTCTTAGACATGTTTTATCCTGGGAAGCAACACATTGGTATCACAACATGCAAATTATCTAATGAGTTGTATTGTAAATATCAGTAAATCTGAAAAGAACTGTTTGTGTGCAAGTCATTATTTTTAAGATTTGACATGGATAATATTCTGGATAATACTCACATTATATGGTATTATCACAGTGGGAAACGGCACAGTTTAACGCCTGTATGGGCAACTGGTGTGACAAAACATCCACAGAGAATTGCTTTATTTCCACCGAAGTGGAACTGTATATAGGTGTTACAGTTAGAAAAGAAAATAAGAAAGGCTTACCTGTTTATCTCTTTAAAGAAAATAAAAAGATGATACCAGCAATTGGTTTAAAATCAGCAAGTGATATTTCATAAGATGTTACTGATGAACGACGTACTATCTGAGTGAGGACTGTAGCGAAATACACCGAGTTTTAACTGCGATATAACGTTATCGTTAATTATCTCTATGATTTCAATCTAAGCGGATTTTCCTGATGATGAAATACAAATCTGAATGCGCGTCGCCTCATACCTGCGCGTCAGTATTTTTATTTATTTTTTATTTTTATTTTTGTTGTTGCTATGAAACGATGTCCAATTGCAGCAAAAATTGGTGGATCGACTTTTTCAGGAGAACATCTGTAATTGTGTCTGTGGAGCGACATTTTCTTCAGTGTAGGTGTTCGGCATCATCAGTTCATCAGTTTTGCGCACCACGGTAACGTCGTTACAAACACAAAGTTTATTTTTAAAAGGACAACAATTGTTCAATGCAAAACCAGATGGAGAATTGCATTGCGTGGCAGATATTTGTCTACACTCACCCCCGTCACCAACCCCACCCTCAACCCCCGGTCCACAGCAGGATAAGATCAATAGGAATGACGTATTATGGAGTATAATAATAATAATAATAATGTGTGGATTTATATAGCGCACGTATCCACCAACTAAGTGGTGCTCAAGGCGCATTATATTATTATCCCTGCTCATAAGGCTCATAAATCATTCCTGAAACCATCTCAGCTCCCTGGGGAGTATACAGCTCAATTGCTGCCATTTCTAGCGCATATAGAGCAACCAATCTTCTGGCACTCACAGGTACCCATTTACTTAACTCCCCTGTGGAGAGAGAAGCAATTATGATTAAGTGTCTTGCTCAAGGACACAAGTGTCACGGCCGTGATTCGAACCCACATTATGTTGCTAACACCAGAACTTGAATCCGGTAAGCTAGACCGCTCGGCCACGACACGTTAATTACACATCTTTCTCCCAATCAGACGTGTAACCAGGAATTTGTCAAGGGAGTAGTAGACTCCAGAAGTAGACTCCAGAAGATATTTGATTGAGGTCTAAAACAAAACAAGTTTTCAATGTTTGTTTATTATTTTAAAAAGAAGATATTCTTCAGAGATATCAAACCTCCTCCTGATTCTGAATAATAATGTAATTTTTGCAAACATTACCTTCACATTTTTCTTTTTTAAAAATATTAATATCATATAAATAACGTTGATGATATAAAAATAATATTTGATTCCTGTATACGATCACATCTCTCAATAAGGTACACAGTCTATTTCTATATCGACATCGGATGTCCACGTACATTTTGTATAGGACTCAAACTGGATGGCTTCATGTGTGTGCTGTATGTCAAATATTATCTGCATCGCTCTCAATGCAATAGGCTATTTTTTCATCAGGGGGAAAAACCACATTGATGAAATAGGGAGAAGATTCAACAATGATCTACTAGTAATAAGT
>CM055829.1:29347025-29381478 GCA_029582265.1 Zoroaster sp. YZ-2022 | reverse complement strand
TAAATTTTAAAATTCCAAATAAATATGGATCGATTGCCTTGCTGAAACGGTAGATTAAAACTCGTTTCATGATTTAATTAAGGCCTCTGTCCAAAAATGTTTTACGACTCCCCCAGTATTCTAGTGCCTCCAAAAGTCCATGTTATTACAAGCAGTACAAATAATTAAAAGCTTCAAGCTAAACAGCAACCTAAAACACCGTTCGTTGTATATGTCATGTGTTAATACAATACACAACTAAATCAGAATTAACTCAGTCATCGCATTTTAAACGTCCGTTTCTCCCCCCAAGAAAATTTCCACGGTTTCACGAGTTTCAGCCTCTTAGAAATAGTTATATTGGGTTTGCGTTTTGGAACTTAACCCTTTCATTACCAGCCAGTTATGTCAGGAGAGTACCCTTCTTTACCACAGTAATTAGGAGCCCAATGTCACTTCAGCACCAGTGGGTTTTTCACAATTTCATTGAAGTGCGCCTCACACGGCAGGAATAGACACTTTTAACTTTCTCTTTTTTGTATGTAAAATGAGTATACAAAAGGAGGAAAACATTGTGAAAAGCGAAATAATTTGATCAGTATTTACACTATATAGAAAAGTAATACAAATGGGTGATATTTCATGCAAATACGGTACAGGTATAAGATTTTTTTTTCCATGTGAAAAACAATAACTTGGATGAGATTTTGGGGGATTTTTTTTGGTTTTCTACTTGGAAATGAACCATTTACTTGTATTCAGTGTAAATACATCACAATCCATGCTAACACCCCACCCCCCCCACCCCCCAATTCAATGTTGGTTTGGACTGTAATCTGCAGATTTTTTAAGTGTAAAAGCAAAACAATTAAATATTTGGATCAGTATTTACACTAAAGTAAAGTAATACAAATGGGTGATATTTCATGCAAATACGGTACAGGTATAAGATTATTTTTTCCATGTGAAAAACAATAACTTGGATGAGATTTTGGGGGATTTTTTTGGTTTTCTACTTGGAAATGAACCATTTACTTGTATTCAGTGTAAATACATCACAATCCATGCAACACCCACCCCCAATTCAGTATGCTGGTTTGGCCTTTAATCTGCGGCTTGTCCGACCATTCCCAACATTGAACGGGGGGGGGGGGGGTTGGGGTTGAAGGCAAATAGTATAGATTTACAATCAAGTGATGTGGTATTTCTCAAAGCAAGGAATTATGCACATAGGTTGTGTACATTGTTTACAGATCATCTTTGTTTGTTTTCGCCTGCCTAATTTTCGGTTACTGCAAACAATGCAGTCGCGTTTCTTTCCATTGGGGGTTTTGCCAGGATAGTGCTGTTGCCCTGTCAACTCAATAGGAATATGGTATCTCAACTGACTTGTTGTGTTACGTTCCCCAACCCAACAGCAAGCCCTGTACAATCCCTATATACGAAAATCAAGATTACTGACATTTTGTTCCTCGCTGCTGGTGAATATTACTCTGCAATTGACAATACAGATATTCAGCATATGGAAAAAAACTCTTTTCCACCATTTCAAGCTTCTGTGTGTATGATTGTAGTACTGAAAACATTGGTTGGCAAGATCAGTTCCACCCATGTTTTTGTTGTAATCTTCAATACAATTGGGCTTCATAACATCACAAAATCCACTTGTGCTTTTATTACACCGAATTTGCTTTTTGGACAAATCAGTGTTGCCTACATTAGTTAAAAGTGTTACAGATTTCTTGTCTTGCCAAACGATACACAATTGCCCACCTTTCACCCCCAAAAATGGGTCATCTCCTTTCTTCATTTTATGGTTTTTGGGGTTTGCGGCCTGGGGTATTCCCTGTGTAGTGTAACGAACAGTTCCACAACATCCGAATCCTAGTTTAGCAAGTTTAGCTACAAGAGCTGGGCTAGTATAGTATCACAATATATTACGTGCCCCTTATTCTCAAGTCCATGGACCAGATCAATGACGACTTTTCCTGCAACTGTTGGGTTTGGTGGATGGCAGTCTGATGACTTGAAATCTACGTCTGCATCACAAACAGTTTGGGTGTCGTCGGCTCCTGTGTACAGTTTCAAGCACACGTGTATCCTGTTTTGGACTCGTTCAGGAGAAGGCTTTAATACCCCGTTTGATAGGTTTGTTAGGCATGTACTGAACAAACTTAAGCGTCCCTTGAATTTCAACATACTCTCGTCTGAGACAGATTCTGCGCAGGGTTATACAGGTTGAGAAACTTCGGGACGAGGACTTCTATCAAGGGCGAACTTTGGAAAGTTTGTCCCGTTTAGCCAAACTCTACGAGGAATTTGGTTATTTGAGATGGAGAAACCGAAATTGAACTGAAACCGATTTCGGGACATGATCGACAGGTAGAATGGGATGCGAAGAACTTCAGATGTTGACCAGTACATCTTGTATTGAGAGGATTTGTTTATGCCCATAGCAATGAGAAGTGCCACAAATGCCATCATTTCTGGAATGTTGGTTGGGTGCCAGGAGAATTGTTGACCAGGATTTGAGTCTATTGTTTGCTGCGCATAGCGATTAGTCTCATCGACGAGCATATCCCATACGAGTTGACAAAAATACAGCTTGAAGATCTCCTGCCGACAGTGTGGCAAAGTCGCCAGTGGGGCCAGAATTTCCATTGAACTGCACAGTCCCACACTCGTAATGGTCTCGTCGTTCCCAACCGGATCGGAAATCTAACTTTCCTGTCGTCCTCCTTGATCTCGGTCGGCTGTCACCTTGGTAGGTAGGCTGCAACAGAAAAACAGTAAATACAATATCTCAATGCTGCATGTGCACAGGCCACAGGGGGTCATGCGCAAAATGAATATTGTGCTGAGAAAAAAAATATGGCAGATTCCATCCACTCTCCAAAACTCGTTGTCGATACATTTTCGTTTTAATGTGGGATTGTGAATGTGAATTCCCCCAACTTCTTGCATAATACGACTTATGAGGGCCCTTTCGAATACAAGGCTATTCTTTTGGAAGCTTGAGACCAAGAGTGCATTTTCAGCCTGTTAACGCTAAACAGCACGACCGGCTATGGGTGAATGTTAAAATTTCTATGCTATATCTATACATCAACTTGCTGTTTCAATGAATACAAATATTACCCCAACATTCCCAACAAACTACTAATAATTGTACATTTTCACTTGACTTTTTTGACCCAGTCCAGGGGGTGGGGATTTGGTCAATCCTATTAAAGGGATCCATTTTCTAAATTTACATTACTCAACTCCAACAGTTGTAACGCTATTTACGCTATAGCCTAGGAAAATAAGTGAATTACGTTAATTTGCATTGGGCCAGGAAGAGTAACGTTAACTGTTATTAGTTATTCATTTTTACTGTGATTTTGGCCTACCTCTTCAAGTTCAACGAATTCCGCTGGAATTTGTTCTTCTATAGTGCTGTCGTCATCCGTTACTTCGTCATCTGATTCTGAGCCACTGTCTGCCAAAATCTCAGCCAAAATGCCATCATTTATGTCCGTTTCCATCATGATTGCAACTAAATTAAACTGACCGTTGTGGAAGCGAGTGGACGCTAGCACCGGGAACCGCAAAGTGACGCACTTTTCTTTTCATAAACTTTTATACACTTCATTCCTGTCAATAGAGGGCACCAACCCCAAAAATCACTCAAGCATTTTCAGATGGTGATTTAAGTCGCCGTGGTCGTCAAGGGCATGCCGATTCCCGGCACCTTTTAGAGCCCACAGGAAGGAAGCGTATCACAACAAAGGCTCTTTTTAGAGCCCGTGGGATCGAAAGGGTTAAAGCTAAGATTTACGGCCAGTTTTCTTTGAGTTTACCGCATTACATTGACATCGAAACCATGTGCTTTACGGTCCACAGCTCAAAATTCACCTTTTTCGCTAAGTGCTATTTGGAAGGAATTTGATTTCAGTGCACGTTTGTTGAATATGTCTATCATTATCCGAAAAATATGATAACCTTATATAAGGGGTCGCTTTATATGTGATATTCAACACATGATTAAAACGTGAAATATAACCCAAAACATTGAAAAAAAATTATCATTTCCAAAGATTTGCATTTCGTTGTTCATCACAAAATAGTTTTACTCCTCACGTGCGACAATAATAATTAAAGGTTGTGAAAAGAGAGGAATTATATTAGGTTGGTGAAGTTGGATTCATATTGGAATCATAGGAATCATATTGTAATCATAGGAATCATATTGTAATAAATAGCTGTGAAGAAAACATACGTCGCTGCCGAGTCATATGCAATGAGGTGTGTGCGCACCAAATACAAAATCGGCAAATTAAATTTTGCAAAAAATTACCCAACCGCTTGGGATACCGAAAGTGAAATTTTGGTACATTTATATCAACACAAAGTGTCAACATGTGCATTTAAAAAAATGTTTGTTTGGTAAACACAAGTGAAGTTTAAAGGGACAATACTTCGTCACAATCAACAGGGCATACAGTACTACTTTAGATTAACGCAGTGACTGAAAATAATAACCGGCATGACAAATTCATATTACCGTTGCTGCTGCAAAAATGAGCCTGTCATTTTCAGTCACTGTATTCATCTTAAACTGGTACACCGATTCCATGCCCTGATGAAAGTCTGCTCGGCTGATCATGACGATATTGTCCCTTTAAATCCATCCCTGTGACGTTTAAAGGGTGTATGCAATGACAGGGATATAAGGGACTGGGCAGAGTTTATTAACATTTAATTACTACGCAATATGGGTGTTTTCAATCCTGTGATTGTCACTTGGGTGATTCATATGCGGGGATATAACAAATTTGTGTACGAGCCCAGGAAGACAGTGTATGGGTGCATAAACGAGGAACATTATTTACAAACAAATTGCAATAACCAGAGGAATTATAGCACTACAATGATACATTATAGGGGGAAATGGTATAAACTGACCAAACAGAAAACTTGTCGAAAGTTAGTTTGCGACTGCTCTTGTATTAATTTTCTCGGATTTGCAAAATTCATATTTGTAAAAACTAATTACCAAGTACATCAAGTACCTAAATACATCAGGTAATGTAAGCTTAAAAAGCATTGTTTAAAATAACAAGATGAAGCCACTATGCAGAATATATTTTAAGTTAAGTAAGACTAATTGCGGTGACACCATGTGGAATCTCAATATTTTAAGTTATTGTATGCTACTTTTACCTCCAATTTTGGAAGTCTAAAGGGGCTATTTGTTATGAATACAACAATTAGTATATGTTTCTGCAGAGCTTTAAAGGGGATGTCATTATTGGTAATATTAGCAAAACTGCTCCGATGAATATGCTTTGAATCAAGATGTACAATAAACAACAAACCTGTAAACATTTCAACTTTAAGTTGTGTCGTTAACGACAAAACAGTGAAAATGGATTCTGATTTTTCCTATTTATTCTAACTCTGAATTTAAGAAGGAGTACTCTTTCATAAATTCGAAATGAAATGTTTGAACCCTTCATCAGCTTCATTTCAAGTAGGCTTAAGTGTTGATTTAAACAATTCAAACATTTTATCATTTTTTGAAAATTACCAGTTATTTAGTACGTCAAGTTGGTCATAGAAGAAAAACAAAATTATAAAGTAAATAAACATCGTGGCAACTGGTCACAATCATAACACATTTTATCAGAAGTCTATTACCTACATGAAGGTAATAGACTTCTGATTTTATTAAAGGGAAGATACAGCATTTACAATAATGGCAAAACTGATTCTATGAGTATGCCTACTTTTTTAGCCAACTAATATATTATTAACAACTAATGCAGAGCGGACAAGTCAATGAGAAGAGTGTGAACAAGCATTAACAAGGAGTACTTCAGGATACTCATTTTATACCAACTTCGATTTGGAATAATACATCACAGGCCTAGCCAGAATGTTTGTAACCAGTTAATTACGAGTATTGTGCATTTCCTAATTCATAATGGACATGTTTTTTAAAATGAAAGTTAAATGTGCACCAAACCATATGGATCAACTGTACTGTCGTTGTATTATTGTACTGTTGAATAATAACAATATAAAGTGCAACATTTATATTCCAAGTACATCTATTGATCAATGTTGAGAAAGGGGCAGATGTTGTCTCCCTTTCCACCGTTCATTCTACCAAAAATAATGCATAACAATACAGCCGAGTTATATGCTGTATACGGATAACCAATTTGAAGGTCACAATCATGTTTGTTTTCAACCTGACTCGAGGGGTCCTTATTAGGTATTCGAGCTATAGCGCGAACACCTTTTGTTATTGTTCGCGTTTTTTTCTTCTCCTTCTCAATAAGACTTATCCAGAGACAAAAACATAGTTGCAGAGTTCACAGAACATAGTTAGACAACAACACATAGTTAGACCTTAACATGTAGTTGTATACTAAGTTGTGACGTCATAGTGAGGTCATCAGATATCCAATTACACTAAATCAAAGTTTAATATTTCAAAAAATCATATCTCATGAACCACAAAAGATATTTTCACAATCTTTGCATCATCTGAAAGATCTTGAATTATGTGACATTTTGTTCACAGACGTAACCTCAATCTGACCTCTGTAAGTGAACAACCATTCTTTATGAACAGCCCATTTCGCGAAGTTCTTTCACACACAGACACGAGGCATATATAGTTCACTGTACACTGCAGTATCTCCGACATACAACAGCCATCTACGTCACATTAGTTTCATTCACCTCATGGTTGAGTTCTTCTCTAATTAGAATATAATACATTACGTTTCGTCGTCAGCAGCACCTTTGTGTCCACAGTTTACGGTAATTTCACTTTCGTTGTCCTTTATTTCGAGCTGTCATTTTTGTACATAGTTTTGGAATTGTTAACGCTTGTTCTAAATATATAAGAGTGAATTCTAACAGATCGTTTTTTGGCATTCATGACTTCAATTATCTTATCGTGAAATATGATGTTTCGCATCTTCTCGCAATTGATGCAGTCAATTAACTGTCATCGATGCGCAGAGGATTTTTTAAAGAATTTATTTGCTATTTTTGCTTTCGTTTATGGGCAATCAATTTCATGGTAAGAGTTTTCCAATGCGCCCTTGACAAAAGGTTTTCAGGCACTGAAGTTAATTTAAATACACAATCAATTAATTTTGATTTTGAGACAAGAGATCCAAATCTTCTTTTAACTTATGTATTTTATTTCTTTTCTTTCTTTTTTTAAAATTATTTTATGAACTTAATTAAATTTAATTTTGCAAATTGAATAATGTGTATAGTTTTTAAACAAAAAACATCAACAACTTCCCACAATGATTGTTTAATAACCAATGTGGCAGAAAAAGCGTCTAGAACAACAAAATGGTTTAAATATTGGTTTTGGTTAGCCGGTTAGCAAATTTCTAAACGGTTATTGCAGTTTGTTTTCATTTTAATTTATGCAATAACCAAATGATATGTTTCATTATATTTTTAGTCTTTGATATATATCTAAAAACAGCAAAAATAAATAAATAAATAAAAAGATTAAGGCCTAAACATTTAAGCATTATTGTGGTAGACTGTTTAACAATACCCATATTAGCCGGCTGTATACAAAGGAAATAGAAGTGTACCCAAATAATAATAAAAAATAAATAAAATAGGGAAATAACGACACAGAATAATTTATATATATATATATATATATATATATATATATATATATATATATATATATATATATATATATATATATATATATATATATATATATATATATATATATATATATATATATATATATATATATATATATATATATATATATATATATATATATATATATATGTATATGTATGTCTGAAGTAAGGTGCATACATGATTATAGGGAGCTAGCTTGGCCATACACCTTTGTTTGGAAACATGCATTCATTTAAACCCTCGATTTTTCCAGAAACAGAAACATATACATGTACAATGTACATGTTTAATAAAACTTGCCTGTGAACATTTCATCACAAATAGATGTTTAAATTTTTCAGAAAAAACAACAAAGTATTGAAGGGTTGTTATGTTTTTATTTTTCTCAAAAAGCTGCTAGAAATAATGTTTTTGTAAATTTAAATTTTCAATCCTTGTTTTCTCTAAGTACTTACACCAAGTAGGTTTTTACATAATCATTTATTAATTGAATAATCTGTAAATTACCAATGTTGTAAATTCCTTTAAGGTGTGAACTGCCTATAAACCAAAACAAATCAATATCCCACAATTATACCATTGTGTTGTAATATAATTCAATGTTTATCCTTTAATACTTGCCATGTTCATTGATTGTCAAAACCACAAAGCTGTCCATCAAAATTTCATATACAGGTACAAAGAGACCACAGTCAGATTTGTTTAAAACAGGTATTTATAAACTAGTTTGTATATTCTGTGCATTTATAGTGACAATTTTGTTGCACTGCAGTCCAATGATTTGTGTGTAAAGAATTAATATGTAAGTATGTAAGTTATGGAGAATAGAATAATATAATAATGGAGGACCAGTTCCATATTAAACTCTTGCTCTACCCTTCTAAAACAATGGACATGCATGTTGCATGTTGCTCTTTGAATATTTTTTTCTTATTATGAAACAGCCATAAATACCATTGTTATTGATGCATGAGTTCTTACAGAAAACTACATGTGTAACATGCCATTGAAGCAATGCTTTGTACTGCAACTTTTTTTTCAGCTGAATTTTCATTCAAATCACTGTCAATTGTGCATGCATGATTGAATTTCAACCATTTCATTACGAGCTGTGTAGAACATGTCATTCTGTCATTTGCTTTTTGAATTTTTAAAATTCATGCAATACTTGTTGAGATATTCTAAAAAATATTAGGGGGAACTTATAGAAGTTGTGATGGGTGTATATCCCATTATGTGCAACCATTTTCGACGCTACAGGGCTAATCAAACACAATTACCACTTCTGCCCTCACAGGTACCCATTCATACGACTGGGATTCGAACCCACATTCTAACGATTCAGTCATCAGAACATAAGTCCGATACACTAGACCGCTCGGCCATGACACCCCATAATGCAAGTTACTTCGATAGTTGATCAGTATTGATTGGAAACGGAACGAAAAGAACCCCACAAATGCCGATAATTGTGGTTCTTGAATACAATCAGCATTGGTGATGAAGAAGTAATCTTGAAATATTCTGATAATGATGAACACACACACACTTTTTGGACCGGGGGATGGTCCATAGGATCATCCCACAGAATTTTCCATGCGTTGAAATAATAGGTGTAATCTGTACTGTAGCGGCAAGATTCTGAATAGTTGTCGACTGCAGAACTTCAAGGTATAGGCCCTACTGTGCAACCACATTTCAAAATCATTCCCCCATTTCTCATCACGGATTTACGCCAGTGTGGAGCACAGATAATTTGTTTCAATGTGAGCGAGGAGAGACAGCAGGCCTAGCCTGCTTGCCACACAAGTCGTGCTCCTCGCGCCGGGCAATATTTGTTTATGCAGTAAAGAATTACCATTATCTTAAAAAGCCAATGAAAAAAAAGTACTTCTTTAATTTCACCGACAAATTCGAGTGGCATGGTATAGTCTAGTGTTTAGAACACTCGCCTTCCTTCTATGTAGGTGATTCCAATATCGACAGGAAGTACATACAAATAAGCACAGGTATATAAATTTGTTACGTTTAAAATGATAACCCTTTATTGTTATACATAGTAGTTATGAGGGCATGTGGGTCACGTGGGGGCCGGGGGCCCCCCCAGCCGAAGCCTGTCATAACAGCGCCGGCGATTTCTTGTGACGATTGGGGAATGGGAGCATTGGCAAGGATCTGACCTGAACCCTGACCTACCCACCAATGAATAACACTCCTCATCTCATTTCGTTTTGTTACTTCTTTTTTTTGTATTTACTCCAAAAATAATCTGGAATTTCTGAATTTGTATTAAGCTGTTCTTAAATGTACTAGAATAGGCATGAGAATATTTGTTCAGAAAAAACAAAATGGTGTATGTAGCCAAAATAAATTAGAATTAAGTAATAATAATGTGCGCTCGGAACAACTCTTTTTAGGTGATGATGGGGATGTAAGCAACACATTGCTGTATGTAAATGTTCATCGGGATACATTTTGGTGCATTTTAAATTATTTTCCCCCGTAGCAGCAAATTTTGCAAAAATAAATATGGACAAGGCAAAAATATTGGGGAGGGGACGTACCCCTGTCCCCCGAGTACAGAAATATTTACGAGAGTACGAGTAAGTACAACTATGCTGAAGATCCCTGAGACATCTAATTGTGTACTGAATTTGCCCAATCGACTAGCATTTAATCGAACATGGCTTCAGCGTTTAGTTTGCGCATATTGCATTTGATTCGGCGGTTTTTCCATTCGTATATTATAGTATACAGTATATAAATATATTAATATTAGATTTTGGATATATTGGGGGTAGGGGAAACATGTGCCCCTTTTTTGCTCTGCGATTTACCATACTGTTGTGTGTTCTCCTCCGATTTTGGCAGTATGGACAAACGAACCCGTGAAAATTGGTCCAATTAATGTTGTCAAGCAGATTATATCTGGGCCTGCAGTCTGAAGCGCATTCATAAGAATCGTCTTCAATAGAATATGTATAGCGCCCTCCACTGACAAGGAGTAGTTTACAAGGTTAATCATATTCAATATTCTTAGTGTCCCATAATATGCAGTAATCGTCCAAGTCACTAATATCTCATTTGGTAAAACGACCGACTTTCAAGCGAGAGCAATAGTAATTTCATTTGAGACCAGATGTCACGTAATTGTACGCAGCTGCGCAGCTCTATACATATTTTTACACTGAGTATTCGTGATGTAATTAAGTTTAAAAAAAAAAATAATAATAATTTTTTGTTAAACTTTCCAGACAGACATTAACTGATTAAATGATGTTTCCAGACGCACGCTAATTATTAACCGTTCATCAACCCTACCAGCATGTTTACTAGGAGTTAAACGTTTGCATTCTATATGTGTCCCCATCTGAGCAGATTTTAGTTTCATTTCACTGTTTTGTATAGATTCTTGGGAACAGGGCGAACATATTCCTTTGGAATTTACAAATTCAGAAAATCACTGTTTTCATAATTGTCAGTGTTTGTTTACATAGTCAAATGACGTCATCAAATTATGCCATTAGATTGTGTATAGATGGATGTTTATTCCTCTGTGCATCGTACATGTAGTAACTATAAAAAAAAACTCTAGTTTGGGTGATATCTTTCTTGCCCTTTGAGAATATCATAAACATTTCCATTTTGTTGACAGTTTTCAGTCATTGAGACCTCTTGCATGTCATATAATACAAACTGGTGTGACTGTATAGCTCTCTCATTTGCATAAATACATTATTCATTTGAAGAAATACAATAGTACAATAATATCATTTTTCCAATTGGTCAACCAATTTGGCTACATCACATAATATTAAATGACATTGTACAACACCACAACATATTTTAAGAGGAGTTTCGGTTATACACAATCCATCGTGATACTCATTAATACGATTGAGGATGTTGTTTATTTGCATCAGTTAAAATAAATAGCAAAAGAACAAATAGTTTGGTCATGCATCTGTGTTTATGCAAATGATAAAATACTGTTGTTGTCTTGTTATATTTATAGAGGTCTCATATTCTAGATTTTACTTTTTCTCACCACCGGCGGCCGAAAATGTGGACACATTTCTTATATTAATCTACCTTTATTTGCAATGGTGATCATACGATTTTTCAATATGCAGATTTCTTACCACTTAGAACAGTTCGACCCCGACGATGTCAGCGATAGGAATATGACGATGATGCAACGTAAGGCAATTCGAGGTCGGAGCTAACTGATTTGAATATAGCATTAATTATGTATTGTTTTATGACTGGATATCAACAGTATCAGTTATTGATATACAAAAGTAAGATAGTGAATGGTCACGTGTTACGTATCGTATAAATGATATGATACATTTATATTATATAATTATAATTTGGGCGGGACAGTAAAGGTTCCACTTACTGCTGTATCCGTAGACAGTACTTACAATTAAATAAAAATCACAATATAATAAGCAGATCTGTGAACTAACAAGCTTACAAACATCACAACGATTGCTTCTGCTCACAGCTCGACTTCATATCTGAACAACCATGGTAAGATTGAATTTATTTGATTGCATTAATTCAGTTTTTTTTTATTTAATCACTGATTTGATATTGCCATCCCCAAAAATTGTTTGTAAACTTTCGTTATAGAACATTCAACTGCACTCCGTTTTAACTGATCCGAACAATACAGTTTTTTTAAATATTTTTTTTAATATTATTTTTTGTTAATTATTGTTGCGTTCAAATTAATTTCCAAGCAGTAATTATTTCTTTCCTGTCATTTAAAGCTGGGTTTAGCTAGTTCTTAAAAGTTTTTCGGCATAGGCCTATATGACTTTAATTATCTTTACTTTAATAATGCTAATTGATGAAAATGAATTCTTGATCAAACGCTTGCAACTGGTTCTTTTTTCTTTTCTTTTTTAATTTGAATGTATATTTTTGCCATTATATCAGTGATCATGGAAAGAAGTATTCATTTTCAAATGAGTTGGGTCTTAAATTGAATATAAAAGGTTTGAAATTCGCTGGGAAAACCTATATTAATAATTAATATAGGTTTTCTCGGCGAATTTTTCATTCAATTTAATATCCGACTCCTTTGAATGTTCCTTTACATTATCATTCAATCAGCAAAAATATACATCAATTCATAATTTGAGCATTCTTTCCGAAAGAAAGTAAAACTTAAGGGGAAATGTGAATATTCGTTGCAATGGGGAACAAATCTGTTATGCAAGATGACCCCGTATGTACCTCGGATTCTTGTTGGGTACATTAGCATTAGGCCTAATTATCAAGAAATTGGATAGTGACACAAAAGAAGTTTCGATAAAAGGCCTTAGTGACTTTCATAACTAACAACAACAAAAATCATCAGAAACTCAATGAAATTTGCCATGGGTGCATTGGAATACTCTTAAGATGAAACTGGTTGCCCATAAGCGAAAGCGAACATTTTTAAAAATCTACAAAATCCTTTGCGCATCGATGATTGTTAATTTGACTGTGAATGACAGGAACGAAATAATTACTGGCTGGAAATTAATTTGAACGCGACAATCTAAAACAAGAAACCCTAATTTGATCGGATCAGTAAAAATCGCGTGAATTTGAATGTTCTTTAACGAAAATGAACAAAAAAGTTTCGAAATTGGCCAGGAAAACCTATATTTAAACGATGCTTTGATCATATATTATTTTATAAAGGAAACGCTGTTATTTAAAAACATCTATAAGACCTGAAATAAATGATTCATTTTCCCCACAAGCACTTTTAGGTAATAAGTTCATCTTAAAACCACTCAACCACACACAATACATATCATTTAATATATGATTTGGGGGTTAGAAGTGAACTGAATGTGGATTTTGTTGTTTTTATCTTTGAGACTGGTTGGACCAGTTTATTACACGTTTATAGGTCTATTGTGGTTTGTGAAAAAATTAAACTCTGCACCATTGAATATCTAGTGTCTGTAGTTTTCAAAAAAACTGAATTCTGAACTAAAGCGACGGACGACGGTCGACGCGCGACGGTCGACAGGCGACAGATGACGGGCGACAGGCGACAGGCGACGTGCAACGGGCGACGGGCGACGGGCGGCGTTTAGAATGGCAGATATGGAATTCCATATCAAACGTTCTCATGTGGTGTGATCAGCTAAATCATGTTTATATATGTGTCATTGTTCTTCATGTTTTACAAATACAATTCCATTTCAGATGTCACCTGTCAACATTGTCCTGCTGCTTTTGGTTGCAAACTTTGTGGCAATTGACGGAAAGTGCCCAAATATGGAACCGAGTGAGTTTTGTTTCATTATGTTATTTTTTCTAAAGTGTTAATATTGTGTAATGTTCTTTTTCGATTTGTGTGCGTTTTTTATTGTATTTTTTAATTTTTTAAGTTTGTGGATTTTCATCAGCGGATTAGGCAAATGGAGCGGTGCACCCTCATATTGGCCTCATTGTTCAAAAATGTTTGATTAAATTGTTTAATTAATATATATTTAAGTTGATATTATACTGAAAATCAAGGGTCATTGATCCAATGCGTGAAAGTCGGAACATCATTATTTCTAAATTAAACAGAAGGTTCATCATACGGTTCAACACCTCCCCCGCTCCATGGACCTGCCGATTTTGAGATACACGCCTGATTTGAATTTGAGTAGGCTCAGTTTAAAACGTGTTTTAAAATAGCTAAAAACTCCGTACTCCTTATGTAGTGGATTTTTGAGCTGCCATCAGATTATTTCAGTCAAATAAAAATTGATTTATGCCGCTTAGATGGAATATTTTTGATGGATTTATGTATTTGAGATTGAAAATGTTACACGTTTTTCTTTATGTTTGGAGTCTGTTTGGAGACTTAAAACGTTTTCTGCAAGGCCACGAAAAATAAACTTGATTATTAATATCGTCATTTAAACTAAATCCGAAGCATTGAAGTAGTTTGGGTTTTTTCCCTATTGTTTTTGCATATTTCCAGAATGATAACTTGTTGCGAGTATTATTTCCATCTTGCCAATGTTATACATAAAGCCTGGTTAAAAGTTATATGTAATGAGGGAGACATAACAAAGTCGAACAATTATTAACTTGTGGGTGTGGACATGACGTGCTTAGGTGTTGTGGAGAGGAAGGGGCACCATAATTGTTTCATTGGGATAAGACAACACAATCCTTAATTGGGACATTTGCTTCGTATGTGAACCCCGTGGGATTTCAAGATATACTAAACATAAAACATTCCAATATGTGGTGATCTGAGTATTACGGGGTTCTATGCTGCCTATTAAGATTCTTATTAAAATTGTATGGGATGAATTGGTGATGAATTTTCTTTACCTAACCAACAGACTTTCCTATCTGTACGACAAATGGGAGGTTCTCACCCCAAGACCTGAGTCTGGGAATCGCGGCTTGTCGAAAATATGATGCTCACCTGTGTTCACTGGACGAGATGGCAGGAGCCTATGAGAAGGGTTACCGTATGCACAAATGGGGAATGTACAATGAAAAGGGAAGAGCTTCACGCGTATATGGATGTTCATCCAAGTCAAATTGTCATAAACTGCCTCATAAACGAAAGAAAGGAAAGAGCCCTCGTGCGGCAGGTTACATTCCTTTCGTAGAAAGATCTAACGTGCATAATGCATATTGCTGTAAATGAGCTAACATAATGCACATAGGATGGGCATAACATTGGTATTGATAAAACTGCTTTTACGACTGTGTTTACTTTATGTAATACAAATTTAGCTTATTACCATCAGTCTTTGTCCTGCAGTAAAGACCACATAACGAACTTTAGTTTCATTATTAAACCAAATGCATTTTACCCATCACAACAAATATGTCTACAACATTGTATTTGGTTCATTTGGTAAGGTCTATTATCTTTGCACGAATTCCTTAGCCAATTAACCATACCCACCTAGAAGATTTTTATTTATTCTGGTTGTCCTTGCTGAAATTAAACATGAATTAATTATTTTATCACAGGTGAAGATTATCATTATTGTGTAGCAACTGAATAAGTTTATTTAAAATATGCAGATCTCATTAGTTCTATTAATCCTATCAAGTCTGGGCTTTTTTTTCGTTCTCATTTTTTGTCAAAATAGTATTTTCTCATAACTTTCTTTATTTTTTTGTCCGTTGGCCATGACATTTGCAGAAATGTTGTTTTCAGTACAGGCAACAATATGACAACATTTAAAATACCACTAGATGGCGCTATAAGCAATATTTTGGGTAAATTTGTTCCAAAAACATGATTTGTAAATATAAGTTATTGCATTTAAACCTATTGGCAGCCATATTGGATTCCCAGAATGCATTGAAAGTGGTCACATGACAATAAACCCAAAAACCCATATTGCATATTTAACAGTATCAAAAATCTAGTATTTTTGACAAAAAAATGTTGAAATTCAATTGAACGTGTTCAAAATAAAAGGTTGCCATGGCAACCATGAACACCCATTATCATTAATTTTTGTGTGAGTGGGTCCCAAAAATAGTCACAGAATTTCAGCATGAACGAACAAAGCGTTCTGGAGATATTATAACAAATGTCATTGGGGGCACATTGGGCCCCCCCCCCCCCCCACCCAAGGCTTGACAGGGTTAAGTATAATTTGTTTTAACAACACAAAATTTGGTTTTGGAAACATTATATTTTCGGTTTGCTGAATATAAAATTCATGAGTATAGTATTTGATTTATTTATTTTGCACAACAAAATCTGATGAAAATTGAGAACAATTTCATTGTTTGTGATGACTAAAAACTCCGCTAGTGTTGTTCAAAATGAGCATTGATGGCGCCCTCTGGACGTTGCCTCTATTGTGTTGTATTATGTATTTCTCTCACTCTCATTTAAAAAGCTTACAACTTTGTGGTGACCCTGAATAATAGAAATTCACAAATTCAACTAGAAATGTCAAGGGTAAAATGTGTATAAATCTGAAAAAATAGTTTAATGTAATTTAAATTTAATGTAATCAAAATCAGCATTTTAAATGTGTTACTCTTATTCTGTTTCACGTCATTAAATTATTAATCATATGAAAGGCTCTGTGTGAAAATGTATATGTATAAACAAATTAAAGACAGAAACTAAATTACTTCCTAATACCCATTGCTTCCACATATGACTAGGTCAAGATTCGAACCAACGACATTAAACTTATTTACTTGAAGACATCTTACCTCTTGATAACTGAACTTGCCTGATAAGCACAGGCTAGCTAGATACCACCTGATGGCAGCGTGAACTTCAATTTAATGATGGAGTTATTGTGCCAAGAATATTAAAATAATTGCCAAGGTCGCATAAAAGGAAGGCACGTTGATAAAGAGGGGGACATACAGCCAAGGAGGGGGAGGCACATGATCTGAAAATAGATGGTAGACATTATGTGCATGCCTTCCTTTGATCCCCTCCCCCCCCCCACCCTTGATCCGGCACTGAATATTGCCCTTCACCGACGTGGCTCCGCACCGTTTACTCAGAGCTTCGACATGGGTGGGACCCATACAACCATGCATGGCAGTGGCGTAACTAGGGTCCAATTTTCATGGGGGCACTAGGGAGGAACCCGGGGGGCACGTACCTCGGCTGTGGGGGAGGGGGCACGTTCCCCCGTGGTATCCAGGGGAAAGTGAAGGAGGTATGATGAGAATTTATCATACGTCTTTTGATGTTACCCCTTACTCAAGCACCCTGTTCAATATTCAATATGGCATAATCAAAACGTTGAAGTCACCAAGTAACGAGTCGAGAAGCCGCTTGAGAAACATCGAGCTAATTGTTATGTATTGAATTCTTCTTATTGCACAGACTACATACATGTACGATGTTGTCTGTCCATGTGATACACGTGTTCTGTATTTCAGATTTTACGTACCATCGTGCCCCGCCCCCCTACTCCGCATTTGCAGTATATTTTTTAACCGATTTTCATGACACTTCGTGGATATATTGAGTTCGACAAGATCTATTTAATGAGGTCAAAAAAACTTCCATTCACCGAAAACAAAAAAAATTTTCCAATAATTTTAAATGTCGGAAAATTGAAACAATTTAAATTTTTTATTAAAATCCCCTTAAAACTGAATTTGTTAAAACGGGCTCAATAACCTATCTAACTAATTTTTAGGTCCAGAAAAAAAAAAATTTTCCAAGGCCCTGGAAAGGGTTAAAAAGGGGAAATACAGGGAGGGGCTTCAAAAAGGGGACAAGGTGCCCCCCCCCCGCCAGTCCCTTGCTGGCCCCCACCCCATTCATTTTAAAAATTAAAGGTTAAAAAAATTTGAGATGGGAATTCCCAATTTTCATCCTGGGGAAAAAGGGGGTGTTGGGGGGGGACCCCCCCGTGTTCGGGGGAAAAAATTGGGAAAAATTTATTACGTCTTGGGTTTAAATTTAAAAAAGGATAACAAAAGTTAATCCCGTCAGAACCTTTTTAAACAAAAAAATTTTAAATTTTTTTAAAGATACATACAAAATTTTCTGAAAATTTTTTTCTGAAATTTTGTCCACGGCCCCGTTGTTTTTGGTAATTTTTTTAAAGTTTTTAAAAATTTAAATTAAAAATTTTTTTTAAAATTAAAAAACAAATTTTTTGGGAAAGTTTTCGGTTTCCTTAATGCTTGACCCCTTTATTTGATTCCTTTAAAAAATAAATTTTTAATATAGTTTTTGGGGCCAAATTTTTTAAATGAACGGGTATTATTTATCAATTTTGCTTTTCCCCCTGGTAAAAACAGGTTTTCATGGATTGGGTTTTTTTCCTAAACCCATTTTTGTTTTTGTTAATTTCCCTTTTTGGTTCAAAACATTTTTTAAAAAACCCCTTGCTAGTATACCAGTTTTTTAGCTTTTAAAGTCGTGAAGGACAACATTTAAAAAAAATCAATTTTTTTTTTTCAAATTTTCCCTGCCCCTTTTTTGTTCCCATTGGCTTTTTGAAAAATTTTTTTAAAAACTCAATT
This sequence comes from Zoroaster sp. YZ-2022, assembly GCA_029582265.1. Lineage (NCBI taxonomy): Eukaryota > Metazoa > Echinodermata > Asteroidea > Forcipulatida > Zoroasteridae > Zoroaster > Zoroaster sp. YZ-2022. Next base: position 29,362,815 of record CM055829.1, on the reverse strand, counting down.
TTCTTTTTTTAAAACTTTTATCCTTTTTTTTAAAAAAATAATTTTCCCCTGCCCCCTGACCCCTTTTTAATTTCGTTCAAAAATTTTAAAAAACCTAAAAAATTTAACCAAAATTTATAGTTTTTTGAAAATGAATTGGTAAATTTGTTCAAAAAAAAATTCAGGAATTTTTCTTTTATGAATTATAACGTGGGAATTGCTTTTTTGATGGGAAATTTTTTACCATATTTTTTAAAGACCCCCATTTGGTTTTTAGGGTAAAGGGCTTTTTTACTTTATTTCTCATACAGGGGGGGGAAAAATTCCTGGGCACAAAACCCAGGTTTTCCGGTTTGGGGTTTTCTCCAGCCCCGGTAACCCCCAACCCCCGAAAACGGGATTTTTTAAGTTTTAAAAATTTAATTTTCCCTAAACCCATTTTTTCCTTTGCCAACCAAAAAAAATCTGTTTGAGGGTTTTTGATTTCAAATTTTCTTTATTTAAAAATAATACTTGGGGGACTTTGAAAATTTTTTTCCAATACCCTTTTTTACAAAATTAACATTTTTTCGGCTTCAAAGGAAAGGATTACTAAATTTTAAAAAAATCATTTTTGGGGAAGGGGGGGGCCCCCCCTTGACCCCCCAAGACCCCATTTTTTTCCAACCCAAGGGGATTAATTTTTGACCCCCTAAAAAAACCCAAAGGGGGATTTTCATTTAAAAAAGGTTAAACTTTTTCCCCAAAATTTAAAAAATCCTTTAAATCCCAAAAAAAATTTGAAGTTGGGTCATTCAATAACAGTTTATTTGTTGTTCCCCAAACCAAATTGGGGGTAATTTTAAATTTTTTAAAAATATTTAAAAAAAATTTTTTTTAATAAAAAAACAAACTTTGAAATTTTTTCGTTTTTTTTTGAGGTTTTTTTATTTATTTTATTTTTTTTAAAAAATTTAAAAACTATTATTTAATATTTGAAGTTTTGGAACAGGGGTGGATTAAATGGTTTTTTCCCCACAAACTATGAGAACAGAGTTAGAAATGGGAAAGGGAAATTTAAAATTTTTTAAAATCTTTTTTGTTTTGGGCTTTATTTTTGATTTTTTGTGGGCTTTTCTTTTAAAAAATTACCTATACCTTTATTTTCCCCAAAAAATTTAAAAATAAAATTTCCAAAATTTAAATTTTTTTGAAAATCAAAAAAAAACGAAATTTTTAAAATTTGATTTGCGCACTTCTATGTTGAAAAGTTCCCGTTTTTTAAAACCATTTACTGTTTATTTTTGGACAATAATTCGTAAAAACAAAAAAAACCAAAAGGGCCCATGGTTTCCCCGGAATCCCCCCGCGACTATTTTTAAAATTTTTTTTTATTGTTTTTAAAATTTAAAAAAAAGGGAAAAAAATTTTTCTAATTTGTTAACTTCCTTTTTTTTTCATAAAAATTTTCGGTTCAATAAGTAAAATTTAAATTTTTAAAAAAATTTAAAAACAAAAAAAACATTTTCCAGCCAAAGGGATTTTTTGGGGCCTTAAAAAAAAGATAAAAAAAAATTTTCTTTAAAAAGGTTATGGTTTTTAAATTTTCTTCCAGAAAAAATTTTAAATTCGTTCAAAATTTCTCCCTTTTTTGTTCCAAAATAAGGGGCTTTTACCGATTTAAATTATCACATATAAATTAAACATTTTGGAAATTTATTTTTTGTTTTTTTTTAATTTTTTTTAATAATTTTTTTAATCTTTAAAGGAAAATGGGGGGTGATGAATCCCCAAAAAAAACCAAAATTGGCTGAAAAACAAAAATTTTAACTTTAAACTTTGGGTTTTCTTTTTTAAATTAAAAGTTTATTTTAAAATTTAAACAATCTTTTAATTTTTTTTTCTTAAAAAAAATTTTTCCAAATACATTCTTTTGGGTTTTTTTGGGCAAACCGGTTTCTTTAAAAAATTTTTTTCTTGCCCTTTTAAATATTTTTCTTTTTAAAAGGGGAAAAAATTTTCCCTTTGAAATAAAAAAACTTTCATTGGGAACCCCGGTTTTACTTTTTTTCCCCCTTTTTAAAAATTTCTTTTTAAAAATTTAAATAAAAAAAAAATATTTTTTTAAAAAACCCTATCCCCACTTTTAAAAATTATTCTTTAAATGTCCCCTTTTCCCCTTCAACCTTTTGAAAAATTTCTTCCTTTGGGATTTTAATTTTCTTTGTTTAATTTTGAGTATAAAAAATGTTCATTTAGCCCCCAAAAAAATATTCTGGACCCCCTCGTGATTTGGAAAATTTAAAAATTTAACCTCCCTTTTGGAAAATTAATAATGTATTCAAGTGGCCTATATCAAAAATCCCCTTTTTATTTGGGTGCTTTATATTTGAAAATAAAATGTCAATTATTTGAGTAATGGGTTGTTTAACGCATACAGAATAATGATTTTTGAATGACTTAATAACGTGGTCTTTTGAGATAACATTTGAAAAAATTATCCTCGACCCTTTGGGAAAAAAACGATCCCTTTATATTAGACAACAAAAAGAAATTTATCTTAAATCATAAACAAAATACTTTTTATATAAATTTCAAAAAAATTAAAATTTTCATAATCGTTTTAAAAAAATACTTGTCCCCAAAAACATCTCTCCCCATTGACTTTTAAAAAATTCTCATACCGGGTATAATTTTTCCAAGGCGCGGGGTTTTTTAAAGTCAATGTCATTTTGGGAATTATGATAAGTTTTTTATTTCAGAAAACTCGATTTTTGGGGGTGTTGGATTTTTTTTAATTTGTTTATTAGGCCCCCAAGGTCTCCGGTTTCTGGTCCCCGCGCTCGTCTTTAGCCCAAACCCCTTTTTTTTGTTATCTTTTTTTTTTTTTTGGTTTGTTTGTTTGTTTGTTGTTGTTTTTGCTATGAATCGATGTCCAATTCCTAAATTTGGATCATTTTTTGTTTTGTTGTTTTTTAAATATTTTTTCAATATATTCCAATTTGTAGGAGCCACCATACTTTGTTTTGGGGAAATATTTTCCCCCGAAACAAAAAAAAAAAAAAAAACAATACCAAAACAAAGGGTCCCCCCCCTTTTAAGCCGACAAACCGAAACCGGAGACTTTTTTTTTGGTCTTATACTAAGTAACAAAAGTGACCTCTCTCCGTCGGAATGAATGAGTGGCTCTGAAACTTGAAATAAACCCCCCCTTATGCCCAAGTATTTCAATTTTATTCAAATGTTGGTGTTGTTGGACGACAAACCCCAAGAGGTTACGCTACCAAAAAAGGGAATATTTTTTAGGAAAATGACGGGTCTTGGGTCAGTTGGTTCGTCATGTTTTTACTAAGGCAGTTGACTATTGAGACACTCTTTTAATTTTCCCATTATTTTTTTCTCTGTCATATGTCTTTTTCATTATCTAATTATAATATTTTTACCCAGGTCTGCAGAGATCATTAACAAGAAATAATTATTAACTATCCAGATTAATTTTTGATTATGTTTATTAGCTTTAAAATAGATGCTCAACCTTTCAATTGTAGAACATGAACCAAATTTTTTTTCCATCAAAGGGTCTATTTCATTTTAATACTTTGGGAAATATTAAAAACATGTTAAAAAATTTTGACAAGTCCACTTTTCAAATTTTTAAAATAAATTTTTTCTATTAATGAAAATTTTTTAAATTTCAAAATTTTTTATGAAAAAATGTCAATTTTTGCAATTTTCTAAATTCGACTTTCATATTAAGTCAAAATTTTTGAATTTTAAAATTTCCCAAAAAAAAATATGGTTTGACTTCCCCGGGTGCGTACTCTTTTTAAGCGTTTTAAACCCTCGTCCAAAATTTTTTGACTCCTACCAGACTACCCAAAAATTTCCCATGTTATTACAACGTACAAAAATTTAAAAACAAACAGCAATCTAACACAACCTTTTATGTCATGTTAATCAATAACAAACGAAATAAAATTTAAACCCATCATCCCCTTTGACTTCCTTTTCCCCCCAAAAAATTTCCCCTTTTCCGAGTTTCCGGTTTCACCTCTTTAGAAAATAGTTTTTTGGGTTTGCGTTTGGAAACAAAAGCTAAGATTTACGATTAGGGGTGCTTTATATGTGATATTCAACAGATTAAAAGGGAAAATATAACCCCAAACATTGAAAATAAATGATCAATTAAAAAGATTTGCATTTCGTTGTTCACCCAAAAAAAGTTTCCCCCATCGACGATAAAAATTAAAGGTTGTGAAAAAAATTTTTTAGATTAGTGAATTGGATTCATATTGCAATCAAGGGATATATTTAAAAAAATGTGAAAACTACGTCGCTGCCAGTCATACAATGGGGTGTGGCCCCTCAATAAACCCAAAAAATTTTGAAAAAAATTAACCGCTTGGGATACCAAAATTGAAATTTTGGTACATTTAATTAACAAAAGTGTCAACGTGTTAAAAAATTTTTTTATAAATTTTAAAAGGGGACAATACTTTCTCAACAGGGCATACAGTGCTACTTTAGTTTAAACCCAATGTGAAAATAATCCCCTTGACAAGTTCATTTGCCTTTTGCTGCAAAATTTCATTTCAGTCATTTGATTTCTTAAACTGGGACACCGTTTCCCGCCCGATGAAAGTCTGCTCTGCTGTTTTGACTTTTGCCCTTTTAAATCTACCTTGACGTTTAAAGGGTGTATGCAATGACAGGGATAAAGGGACTGGGCAGGTTTATTAACTTTAATTATTTTGCAATATTGTTTTAAATCCTTATTTCTTGATTATATGGGGATTAAAATTTATTTTGACAGAAGACGGTAGGGGTATAAACGAAAATTTACAAAAAAATTGCAAAACCCAGGGAATTATAGCACAAAATGAAAATTTTTGAAATTTTAAATCAAACAGAAAACTTGTCGAAATTGGTTGCGCTCTTTTAAATTTTTCTCGGTTTGAAAAATACTTTTTGTAAAAAATTCCAAGAAATCTCCATACATCGGTAATTCAAAAGCTTTTTTGAATAAAAAAGAAAACTTGCAAAATATTTTTTAAAGTTTTTTTGTACTTTTACCCCCAATTTTTGGAAGTCTAAAGGGGCTTTTGTTATGAATACAAAAATTTATTTTTTTCCCCGAGCTTTAAAGGGATGTCATTTTTAATATTAAAAACTTCCGATGAATCTTTGAATAAAGATGTACAATAAACAACAAACCTGTAAACATTTCAACTTTAAGTTGTGTCGTTAACGAAAAACAGTGAAAATGTTCTGATTTTTCCTATTTTTTTTTTAACTCTGAATTTGAAGAATTTTTTCAAAAATTCAAATAAAATTTTAAACCCCTTCAAAAACTTCATTTCCGTAGGCAATGTTGTTTTAAACAATTCAAACATTTTATCTTTTTTTGAAAACAGTTATTTAGTACTAAGTTGGTAGAAGAAAAAAAATTATAAAGAAATAAACATGTGGGGTCCAACCCTTTTTTATAAGTCTAACCTCGGAAGGGGGGGTTTCGTTTAAAAAAGGAAGATACACATTTACAATAAAAACGATTCTTTATCCTACTTTTTAAACTAATATATTTTTAACAACTAATGGAGCGGTCAAGTCAATGAAAAGTGTGAAAAGCTTTAAACAAAATACCCAGGATACTTTTTATACCAACTTCGTTTTGGGAAAAAACATCACCAGCCAGAATGTTTGTAACCATTTAAATTAAATTTGTGCATTTCCAATTCATAATAATTTTTTTTAAAATAAGTTAAATGCCCAAACCCATTGGATCCTTACTTTTTTTGCTGTTGAATAATAACAATATAAATTAACTTTATATTCAATACATCTATTGATAATGTTGAAAAGGGGCAGATCTGTCCCCTTTCCCACCTTCTTCTCCCAAAATAATGCATAAAATCGGGATTATTTTTATACGGATAACAATTGAAGGTCACAATCATGTTTTTTTTTCAACCTGACTGGGGGTCCTTATTGGTATTCAGTAAACCTTTTTTTATTGTTCGGTTTTTTCTCCCTTCTCAATGATTTTCCCGAGACAAAAACATGTTCAGATTTCCCGGGCAGTTAACAAAAACCTAGTTGACCAACATTGTTGTAACAAAGTTGGACTCATAGTGGGTCATCAGTTTCCCAACACTAAATAAATTTTAATATTTAAAAAAATCATATCCAAACCACAAAGATATTTTCACAATTTTTGCATCATCTAAAAGATCTTGAATTATGTAATTTGTTCGCAACCCTCAATCTGACCTCTGAAAGTGAACAACCATTCTTTATGAACACCCCTTTTCCAAAATCTTTCACAAAAGCCAGGCATATATGTTCACACACTGCAGTATCTCGAAAACAACCCATCTACGTCACATTAGTTTCATTCACCTCTGGTTGAGTTCTTTTTAATTAAATATAATACATTACGTTTCGTCGTCACAGCACCTTTGTGCCCCAATTTGGTAATTTCCTTTCTTGTCCTTTATCTCGAGCTGTTTTTTTTAAATAGTTTTTGGGAAATTTTTAACGCTTGTTCTAAATATAGGTGAATTCTAACAGATCGTTTTTTTGGGATTCGCTTCAATTTCTTATCGTGAAATAGATTTTCCATCTTCTCCAATTGATCGTCAATTCTGTCATCGATGCGCAGAGGATTTTTAAAAATTTCTGTTTTGCTTTCGTTTATGGGGAAAAATTTTTTGGTAAGAGTTTTCCAATCCCCCTTGCAAAAAGGGTTTTCAGGCACGGGGTTTAAATTTTAAAAACAATCAATTAATTTTGATTTTGAGACAAAAAATCAAATCTTCTTTTTTTATGTATTTTTTTTCTTTTCTTTCTTTTTTTAAAAAATTTTTTGAACTTAATTTTAATTTTGCAAATTGAATTTTATATTTTTAAACAAAAACTCCAACACTGTTTTTTAATAACCAATTGGGGAAAAACGTCTAAACAACAAAAAGGTTTAAAAATTGGTTTTGGTTGCCGGTTGAAATTTCTAAACAGTTTGCAGTTTTTTTTTCATTTTAATTTGAATAACCAAAAGATATGTTTCATTATTTTTTAGTCTTTGATATATATCTAAAACAGCAAAAAAAAATAAATAAATAAAAGATTAAAAGGCCTAAACTTTTAAGCATTATTGTGGTGAACTGTTTAACAATACCTATTAAACGATAAAAAAATAAAATGTACCCAAATAATAATAAAAATAAATAAAAAAGGAAAAAAAACGACAGAATAATTTTTATATATATATATATATATATATATATATATATATATATATATATATATATATATATATATATATATATATATATATATATATATATATATATATATATATATATATATATATATATATATATATATATATATATTATATGTTTTTGTCAAATAAGGGGCAAAATGATTATAGGTAGCGCCATAAACCCTTTTTTTGAAAACATTCATTTAAACCTCGATTTTTCCCAAAAAAGAAACTAACTGTACAATGTACATGTTTAATAAAAATTCCCTTTTGCATTTCATCACAAAAAAGATTTTAAATTTTTTGAAAAAAAAAACAAAATTTAAGGGGTTTTTATGTTTTTTTTTCTCAAAAAAACCTAGAAATGTTTTTGTAAATTTTAAATTTCAATTTGTTTCTCTAAGTCCACCAAGTAGGTTTTTCAATCATTTATTTAAATTTAATAATCTTAAAAAACCCAAAGTTTAAATTCCTTTAAAATGTGAACCCCATAAAAAAAACAATCAATATCCACAATTTACCATTGTGTTGTAATATAATTCAATGTTTTCCTTTAATACCCATGTTCATTATTTCAAAAAAACAAATTCATCAAAAATTTTTATACAGGTACAAAGAGACCCCATTGTTTGTTTAAAACAATTTATAAACTAGTGTGTATATTTTGCATTTTTTAGTGACAATTTTTTGCCAGTCAATGATTTTTTGTAAAAATTTTATGTAAAAATGAAATTTATGGAGAAAAGGAGGACCAGTTCCCTATTAAACTCTTTCTACCCCTAAAAAAATGGATATGCATTTGCATGTTCTCTTTGAATATTCTTTTCTTTTTGAAACAGCCATAAAAAAAAAAAACCTTTTTTTGATCATGATTCTTACAGAAAACTAATGTAAACCCTTGAAGCAAATTTTTACTCAACTTTTTCGCTGAAATTTTATTCAAATCCTTCAATTGGCATCATGATTAATTTCAACCATTCATTAAAACTTTAGAACATGTCATTCTGTCATTTGCTTTTAATTTTTTTAAAAATTGAATACTTTTTGAATTTCTAAAAAAAATTGGGGGAAATTTTAAAATTTTGATGGGGTATTCCCTTTTGTGCAACCATTTTTCGACAAAAGGGTAATCAAACACAATTACCACTTCTGCCCTCCTACCCATTCATGACTGGTTCGAACCCCCATTCTAACGATTCAGTCTAGAAAATAAGTCCCATACATAGACCGCTCGTTTAAAAAAGAAGTTATGATAGTTGTGTTTTATTTGGGAAAAGGAAGAAAAGAAAACAAATGCCGATAATTGGGTTCTTGAATAATCAGCATTGGGGATGGAATAATCAAAAAATAATGATGCGGTACCCCCCCCCTTAAAAAACACTTTTGGAGGGATGGGGGATCATCCCAAATTTTATCGTTGGGTGTAATCTGCTGGGCAAAATTCGAAAGGTTTTCATGCAGAACTTCAAATATACCCTACTGTAACCCCTTTCTCTTTCCCCTTTTTCACGGATTTGCCCGTGTGGGCACAGATAATTTGTTTCCGTGAGCGAGGGGGGGACGCTGCCCTTTTCTTGCCACCAAAATCGTGCTCCCGCCGGGCAATGTTGTTTATCGTAAAATTTCCATTATCTTAAAAAAATGAAAAAAAAAATACTTCTTTTTTCACCGACAAATTCAGTAAAAGGTATGTCTGTGTTTAAAAAACTCGCCTTCCTTCTATGTGGTGATTAATATCGACAGGAAGGCATACAAATAACCAAGAAAAATTTGTTACGTTTTAAAAAGATAACCTTTTTGTTATACATAGGTTATGAGGGGTTGGGTCACGTGAGGGAGGGGCCCCCCCACCTGTCTGGGGCCGGCGATTTTTTGTGACGATTGGGGGGAAAGGGGGCATTGGCGGATCTGGCCTGAACCCCGACCTACCCCCAGTGAATAACACTCCCCATTTATTGTTTTTCTTTTTCTTTTGTTTTACTCCTAAACTGGAAATTTTTGAATTTATTAACTGTTCTTAAATGTACGAATAGGCATAGAATATTTTCAGAAAAAAAAAAATGGGTATTGAAAATAATTGAAAATTTAATAATAATAAATTTCGCTCGGGAAAAACTCTTTTTGTGATGATGGGGATGTAAGAAAACATTGCTTATGTAAAATTTTTTCGGGATACATTTTTGGGATTTTATTTTTTCAGCAAATTTTAAAAATAAATATGGACAAGGCAAAAATATTGGGGGGGGACCCCTGTCCCCAGTGAAATATTTACGGGGGACGAGTAATACAACTATCTGAGTCCCCGAACTCTAATTGTGTCTGAATTTTTAAACAAAATTTAATCGCTGGCTGCGTTTTGGTTTCGCATTTGCATTTGATTGCGGTTTTTTTCCCTTCGTATATTATAGTATACATATAAATATATTAATATTAGATTTTTGGATAATTAAGGGGAAAAATTCCCCTTTTTTTTCTCTCGATTTCCATACTGTTTGTGTTCTCCTCCGATTTTTGGGTGGAAAAAGAACCGTTGGGAATTAATTTTCAACAGATTATATCTGGGCCTGCAGTCTGAAGCGCTTCAAAAAATCGTCTTAATAGAATATTTTCGCCCTCCCCTGACAAGGAGTAGTTTACAAGGTTAATCATATTCAATATTCTTGGTGTCCCCTAATATGCAGTAATCGTCCAATCCCTTTCTCAAGTGGGGCCACTTTCAAGCGAGGAAAAAGTTTCATTTGAGACCAGATGTCATAATTTGCAACTCCGACTCTAAATATTTTAAATGGTATTCGTAGTAAATTGTTTAAAAAAAAAAAAAATTTTTTGTTAAAAATTTCCAAGAAATTAACTGATTAAATATGTTTCAGACCGCTAAATTTTTAATTCATAACCCACCCCATTTTCGGTTAAACGTTTGCATTCTTTTTGTCCCCATCGGCGATTTTAGTTTCTTTCACTGTTTTAAAAAGATTCTTGGGGAAAACGAACATTTCCTTTGGAATTTTCAAAATTGAAAATCCCGTTTTCATAATTGTCGTGTTTTTTTACAAATCAAATGCGATAAAAATTTTTGTTGTTATGATGGATGTTTATTCCCCTTGGGATCTACAAAAGTAACTTTAAAAAAAACCTCTAGTTTGGGGGATATCTTTCGCCCTTTTAAATATCATAAAAAATTTCCATTTTTTTGACAGTTTTAGTCCTGAACCCCTTGCATGTCATATAATACAAACTGGTTGACTTAGCTCTCTCATTTTCAAAAACATTATTCATTTGAAGAAAAAAATTTCAATAATACATTTTTTAATTGGGCCCAAAAATTTTGGGACATCATATTAATTGAATTTAAAAAAAATTTAAGGGTTTGGGTTTTAAAAATCATCATTTTATTAATACGATTGAGGGTGTTGTTTATTTTCATCAGTTAAAATAAAAAGCAAAGAACAAATATTTTGGGTTACTTGTTTTAAAAAGATAAAATACTTTTTTGTCTTGTTATTTTTGGGGCTCATATTCTGAATTTTTTTTTTCCCACCGGCGGGAAAATGTGGACACATTTTTTTTAATCCCTTTTTTGCTGGTGATCTTGTTTTTTAATTGAGTTTTTTCCCCTTGAAAAGTTCGCCCAATGTGGGGATGGAATATGACGATGATGCAACAAGGCAATTCGGGTCCGGGGCTAACGGTTTAATATCATTAATTATGTATTGTTTTAACTGGTTAACATATCAGTTTTGGTATAAAAAGTAAATGTGAATGGTCACGTGTTACGTATGTATAAAAATATGATACATTTATATTATATAAATTTTAATTTGGGCGGGACATGGTTCCACTTACTGCTGTATCCGTAACAGTACCTTTAAAACACTATAATAAGCAGATCTGGAACTAAAACTTACAAACATCACAACGATTGCTTCTGCTCACGTAAAATTCATATCTGAAAAACCCTGGTAGATTAATTTTTTGTTCATTAATTCAGTTTTTATTTAATCACTGATTTGATATTGCCATCCCCAAAATTGTTTTAAAAATTTTGTTATAGAACATTCAACTATCCTTTTAATATCCAAAATAAGTTTTTAAATATTTTTTAATATTTTTTTTTTATTTTGCGTTCAAATTAATTTCAAAGTATTTTTTTCCTTCATTTTTAAAACTGGTTTGCTGTTCAAAATTTTCGCATAGGCCTTTTCAATTATCTTTCTTTTAAAAATTAATTTATGAAAAGAAATTTTTGATCAAACGCTTGCAATGGTTTTTTTTCTTTTCTTTTAATTTGAAATTTTTTTTTGTTTATCAGTGATCATGGAAAAGTATTTTTTCTGATTGGGTCAAATTTAATATAAAATTTGAAATTCCTGGGAAAACCTATATTAATAAATTTAAAATAGGTTTTTTTCGCCCTTAATTAATAAAACTCCTTTTAATTTCCTTTTCATTATCATTCAATCACAAAATATACATCTCAAAATTTAAATTTTTTCGAAGAAAGTAAAACTTAAGGGGGAAAAGTGTATTCTTAATGGGGAAAAAATCTGTTTGAAGATGACCCCGTATGTACCTCGGTTCTTTTGGGTACATTACTTGGGCCTAATTATCAAGTTTGGGTGTGACACAAAAAGTTTCGATAAAGGGCCCTTGGGGACTTTTAACTAACAACAAAAAATCATCAAAAAACAAGAAAGGGCCATGGGGAAATTTGGGAAAACTCTTAAGTGAAATGGTTGCCCATGCGAAAAACGAAAAATTTTAAAAAACACAAAAACCTTTGCGCATCGATGATTTTAATTTGACAATGACAGGAACGTAAACGGGGAAATTTAAATTTTAACGCGAAATTTAAAAAAAAAACCCCAATTTTATGGATCCCGTAAAAAACTAATTTGAATGTTCTTTCGAAAATGAACAAAAAATTTCAAATTGCCAGGAAAACCCATTTTAAACGATGCTTTGATCATATATTATTTTATAAAGGGAAAACCCGTTATTTAAAAACATCTATAAGACCTGAAATAAATGATTATTTCCCCCCAACACTTTTAGGGAATAAGTTCATCAAAACCCCTAACCACACACAAAATATCATTTAAATATGATTTGGGGTTAGAAATGAACGAAGGGGTTTTTTTGTTTTTTTCTTTGAGACTGGTTGGATTTATTACACGTTATGGGGGTTTGGTTTTGAAAAAAATTTAAAATCTGCCCTTGAATATCTAGTGTCTGTTTTTCCAAAAAATGAATTCTGAAAAAAGCGACGGACGACGGGCGACCCCGACGGGCACAGGGGACAATGACGGGCGACAGGCGCGGGACGTGCAACGGGGGGGGGCGACGGGCGGCTTTTGAATGGCGAATGAATTCCATATCAAACGTTCTCATGTGGTGTGATCGCTTTTGTTTATATATGTGTCATTGTTCTTCATGTTTTCAAAAAAATTCCCTTTTAGTGTCACCTTCAACATTGTCCTGCTGCTTTTGGTTTTTAAACTTTGTGGCAATTGACGGAAGGGGGCCCAAATATGGAACCAGTGAGTTTTGTTTCATTTGTTATTTTTCTAAAGTGTTAATATTGTTAATTTCTTTTTGATTTGTGTGCGTTTTTTTTGTATTTTTTAATTTTTTTAAATTTTGTTTTCATCAGCGGATTGGAAATGGGCGGGGCACCCTCATGGCCTCTTGTTCAAAAATTTTTATTAAATTGTTTAATTAATATATATTTAAGTTGATATTATACTGAAAATCAAGGGGCATTGATCAATGCGTGAAGTCGGAACATCTTTTTCTAAATTAAACGAAGGTTTCATCGTTCCTTTGTCCCTGGACCTACCGATTTTGAGATAAAGCCTGATTTGAATTTAGTGGCTCAGTTTAAAACGTGTTTAAAAATAAACTCCTCTCCTTAAGTATGGTTTTGAGCTGCCATCAGATTTTTCATCAAATAAAAATTTATTTATCCCTTAGTGGAATATTTTGATGGTTATGTATTTGAATTTAAAATTTACACGTTTTTTTTTTTTTTGGGGTCTGTTTGGAACTTAAAAAAGTTTTCTGCGCCCAAAAATAAACGATTATTAATATCGTCATTTAAACTAAATCCAAAAAAATTTAATAGTTTGGGTTTTCCCCATTGTTTTATATTTCCAAAAATTTTTTCATATTTTTCCATCTTGCCAATGTTATACAAAACCTGGTTAAAGTTATATGTAAAAGGGGGACATAACAACAACAATTTTCTTTTTAATGACTGTAGGTGTTGTGGAAGGGAAGGGGGAAAAATTGTTTCTTGGATAAGACCCAAAAATATGGGACATTTGCTTTATTGAACCCCCAGGGTTTTAAAATATCTAAACATAAAACATTCCCAAATGTGGTGATCTAAGGTTTTCAGGGTTCTCCTAAGATTCTTATTAAAATTATGGGATGAATTTTGGGGTGAATTTTCTTTACCTAACCAACAGACTTTTTTCTTGACAAAGGGGTTTTCCAAACCCGGGAATCGCGGGTTGTCAAAAATGATGCTCTGTGTTCACTGGACGAGATGGCGGAGCCTAGGGAAAGGGTTCCATGCCAAAGAAAATTACTGAAAGGGAAACTTCACGCGTATATGGATGTTCATCCGTCAAATTTTCTTTGTCTCCGAAAGAAAAGGAAAAAAGCCCTCATGCGGGGTTAAATTTTTTTTGGGAAAAATCTAACGATATATTTGTTGACAACTAATGTAGGATGGGCATAACATTGGTATTTATAAAACTGCTTTTGACTGTTTATTTTAAATTTAAAAATTTTTTTACCATCAGTCTTTGTCCTGCAGTAAAAACCATAACGAACTTTGTTTTATTATTAAACCAAAAATTTACCCCCAACAAATATGTCTACAACATTGTATTTGGTTCATTTGGGAGAATATCTCCAATTTTTAAAATTTAAACCCTACCCACCCCGAAAATTTTTATTTATTCGGGTTTTCCTTGCTGAAATTAAACATGGTTTTTTTCACGGTGAAGATTATCATTTTTTGAACTGAATAAATTTATTTAAAATATAGATCTCATTGGGTTTTATTAATCCTATCAATCTGGGGTTTTTCGTTCTCTTTTTTTAAAATATTTTTCTCATAATTTTTTTATTTTTTTTTTTGGCCATGACATTTGGGGAAAATTTTTTTTAACACAACAATTAAAAATTTTTAAAAAACCACTAGATTATAAGCAATATTTTGGGTAAATTTGTTCCAAAAAAATGATTTTAAATATAAATTTTATTTTAAAACCCATTAATATTGGATTCCCAGAATGCATTGGTGGTCACATGACAATAACAAAAACCCATTTATTTCGTATCAAAAAACTATTTTTGAAAAAAATTTGAAATTCAATTGAACGTGTTCAAAATAAAAGGTTGCCGGGAACCAGACACCATTTTCATTAATTTTTTTTGGTGGGTCCCAAAAAAAAGTCCGAATTTTTAGCATGAACGAACAAAGCGTTCTGGAGATATTATAACAAATTATTTGGGGGACATTGCCCCACCCGCAGGGTTAAGTATAATTTTTTTTAACAACACAAAATTTGTTTTTTGGGAAAAATTATATTTTTTGGTTTGCAATATAAAATTTTGAGTATAGTATTTGTTTTTTTATTTTTCACAACAAAAACTGAGAAAAGAAAAATTTATTGTTTTTGATGACTAAAAAATCTTAGGTTTTTCAAAAAGAGCATGATGGCCCCCTCTGGACGGGCCCCTTTTGTTGTATTTTGTATTTCTCTCCTCTCATTTAAAAAAATTACAACTTTGTGTGACCTGAATAATAAATTCCAAAAATTTAACTAGAAATGTCAAGGGTAAAAAGTGTATAAATCTGAAAAAATAGTTTAATGTAATTTAAATTTAATGTAATCAAAATCACATTTTAAAAGTGTTACTCTTTTCTGTTTTCCCTCATTAAAATTTTTAATATATGAAGGCTCTGGTTTTATATTAAACAAATTAAGACAGAAACAAATTCTTCTAATACCCATTGCTTCCACATTTCTGGTCAAATTCAACAACGACATTAAATTTTTCTTGAAGACATCTTACCTCTCGATAACGAACTTGCCTGATAAACGGCTGCTAGATACCACCTGATGGCGGGGTGAACTTCAATTTAATGTGGGTTATTGTGCCAAAAATATTAAAATAATTGAGGTCGCATAAAAAGGCGTTGATAAAGGGGACATACAGCCAGGAGGGGAATCTAAAAAAGATGGTAAATTTGTTATTTTTATCCCCCCCCTTGTCCGGGTGAATATTGCCCTTCACCCGGGGCTCCGCCCCTTTACTCAGACTTCGACAATTGGGACCCTACAAACCCTCTGGGAGTGGCGTAACGGGTAATTTTTTGGGGGGACTAGGGAGGAACCCCCCATCCTCGGCTGTGGGGGGGGGGCCCTTCCCCCCTGGTTCAGGGAAAGTGGGGTATGATGAAATTTTTCCTTTTTGATGTTACCCCTCAACACCCCGTTCAATATTCAATATGGCATAATCAAAACTTAAATCACCAAGTAACGGTCGAAAGGGCCC
>CM055829.1:29277993-29346525 GCA_029582265.1 Zoroaster sp. YZ-2022 | reverse complement strand
ATTGAAAACACCCATATTGCGTAGTAATTAAATGTTAATAAACTCTGCCCAGTCCCTTATATCCCTGTCATTGCATACACCCTTTAAACGTCACAGGATGATTAAAGGGACAATATCGTCATGATCAGCCGAGCAGACTTCTTCATCAGGGCATGGAATCGGTGTACCAGTTTAAGATGAATACAGTGACCGAAAATGACAGGCTCATTTTGCAGCAGCAACGGTAATATGAATTTGTCATGCCGGTTATTATTTTCAGTCACTGCGTTAATCTAAAGTAGTACTGTATGCCCTGTTGATTGTGACGAAGTATTGTCCCTTTAAACTTCACTTGTGTTTACCAAACAAACATTTTTTTAAATGCACATGTTGACACTTTGTGTTGATATAAATGTACCAAAATTTCACTTTCGGTATCCCAAGCGGTTGGGTAATTTTTTGCAAAATTTAATTTGCCGATTTTGTATTTGGTGCGCACACACCTCATTGCATATGACTCGGCAGCGACGTATGTTTTCTTCACAGCTATTTATTACAGTATGATTCCTATGATTCCAATATGAATCCAACTTCACCAACCTAATATAATTCCTCTCTTTTCACAACCTTTAATTATTATTGTCGCACGTGAGGAGTAAAACTATTTTGTGATGAACAACGAAATGCAAATCTTTGGAATTGATAATTTTTTTTCAATGTTTTGGGTTATATTTCACGTTTTAATCATGTGTTGAATATCACATATAAAGCGACCCCTTATATAAGGTTATCATATTTTTAGGATAATGATAGACATATTCAACAAACGTGCACTGAAATCAAATTCCTTCCAAATAGCACTTAGCGAAAAAGGTGAATTTTGAGCTGTGGACCGTAAAGCACATGGTTTCGATGTCAATGTAATGCGGTAAACTCAAAGAAAACTGGCCGTAAATCTTAGCTTTAACCCTTTCGATCCCACGGGCTCTAAAAAGAGCCTTTGTTGTGATACGTTTCCTTCCTGTGGGCTCTAAAAGGTGCCGGGAATCGGCATGCCCTTGACGACCACGGCGACTTAAATCACCATCTGAAAATGCTTGAGTGATTTTTGGGGTTGGTGCCCTCTATTGACAGGAATGAAGTGTATAAAAGTTTATGAAAAGAAAAGTGCGTCACTTTGCGGTTCCCGGTGCTAGCGTCCACTCGCTTCCACAACGGTCAGTTTAATTTAGTTGCAATCATGATGGAAACGGACATAAATGATGGCATTTTGGCTGAGATTTTGGCAGACAGTGGCTCAGAATCAGATGACGAAGTAACGGATGACGACAGCACTATAGAAGAACAAATTCCAGCGGAATTCGTTGAACTTGAAGAGGTAGGCCAAAATCACAGTAAAAATGAATAACTAATAACAGTTAACGTTACTCTTCCTGGCCCAATGCAAATTAACGTAATTCACTTATTTTCCTAGGCTATAGCGTAAATAGCGTTACAACTGTTGGAGTTGAGTAATGTAAATTTAGAAAATGGATCCTTTAATAGGATTGACCAAATCCCCACCCCTGGACTGGGTCAAAAGTCAAGTGAAATGTACAATTATTAGTAGTTTGTTGGGAATGTTGGGGTAATATTTGTATTCATTGAAACAGCAAGTTGATGTATAGATATAGCATAGAAATTTTAACATTCACCCATAGCCGGTCGTGCTGTTTAGCGTTAACAGGCTGAAAATGCACTCTTGGTCTCAAGCTTCCAAAGAATAGCCTTGTATTCGAAAGGCCCTCATAAGTCGTATTATGCAAGTTAGTTGGGGAATTCACATTCACAATCCCACATTAAAACGAAAATGTATCGACAACGAGTTTTGGAGTGGATGGAATCTGCCATATTTTTTTCTCAATTAATATTCATTTTGCGCATGACCCCCTGTGGCCTGTGCACATGCAGCATTGAGATATTGTATTTACTGTTTTTCTGTTGCAGCCTACCTACCAAGGTGACAGCCGACCGAGATCAAGGAGGACGACAGGAAAGTTAGATTTCCGATCCGGTTGGGAACGACGAGACCATTACGAGTGTGGGACTGTGCAGTTCAATGGAAATTCTGGCCCCACTGGCGACTTTGCCACACTGTCGGCAGTGGAGATCTTCAAGCTGTATTTTTCTCAACTCGTATGGGATATGCTCGTCGATGAGACTAATCGCTATGCGCAGCAAACAATAGACTCAAATCCTGGTCAACAATTCTCCTGGCACCCAACCAACATTCCAGAAATGATGGCATTTGTGGCACTTCTCATTGCTATGGGCATAAACAAATCCTCTCAATACAAGATGTACTGGTCAACATCTGAAGTTCTTCGCATCCCATTCTACCCGTCGATCATGTCCCGAAATCGGTTCAGTTCAATTCTTCGGTTTCTCCACATCTCAAATAACCAAATTCCTCGTAGAGTTTTAACAACGGGACAAACTTTCCAAAGTTCGGCCCTTGATAGAAGTCCTCGTCCCGAAGTTTCTCAACCTGTATAACCCTGCGCAGAATCTGTTCCAGACGAGAGTATGTTGAAATTCAAGGGACGCTTAAGTTTTGTTTCATACATGCCTAACAAACCTATCAAACAGGGTATTAAAGCCTTCTCCTGAACGAGTCCAAAACAGGATACACGTGCTTGGAAACTGTACAAGGAGCCGACGACACCCAAACTGTTTGTGATGCAGACGTAGATTTCAAGTCATCAGACTGCCATCCACCAAACCCAACAGTTGCAGGAAAAGTCGTCATTGATCTGGTCCATGGACTTGAGAATAAGGGACACGTAATATTGTGATAATTACTATACTAGCTCAGCTCTTGTAGCTAAACTTGCTAAACTAGGATTCGGATGTTGTGGAACTGTTCGTTACACTACACAGGAATACCCAGGCCGCAAACCCCAAAAACCATAAAATGAAGAAAGGAGATGACCCATTTTTTGGTGAAAGGTGGGCAATTGTGTATCGTTTGGCAAGACAAAAATCTGTAACACTTTTAACTAATGTAGGCAACACTGATTTGTCCAAAAGCAAATTCGGTGTAATAAAGCACAAGTGATTTTGTGATGTTATGAAGCCCAATTGTATTGAAGATTACAACAAAAAACATGGGTGGAACTGATCTTGCCAACCAATGTTTTCAGTACTACAATCATACACACAGAAGCTTGAAATGGTGGAAAGAGTTTTTTCCATATGCTGAATATCTGTATTGTCAATTGCAGAGTAATATTCACCAGCATAGCAGGGAACAAAAATTTCAGTAATCTTGATTTTCGTATAGGGATTTGTACAGGCTTGGTTGTTGGGGTTAAACGTAACACAACAAGTCAGTTGAGATACCATATTCTGGCTGAGTTGACAGTACAACAGCACTATCCTGGCAAAACCCCCCAATGGAAAGAAACGCGACTGCATTGTTTGCAGTAACCGAAAATTAGGCAGGCGAAAACAAACAAAGATGATCTGTAAACAATGTACACAACCTATGTGCATAATTCCTTGCTTTGAGAAATACCACATCACTTGATTGTAAATCTATACTATTTGCCTTTCATCTCAACTCTCCCCGTTCAATGTTGGGAATGGTCGGACAAGCCGCAGATTACAGTCCAAACCAACATTGAATTGGGGGGTGGGGGTGGGGGTGTTAGCATGGATTGTGATGTATTTACACTGAATACAAGTAAATGGTTCATTTCCAAGTAGAAAACAAAAAAAAATCCCCCAAAATCTCATCCAAGTTATTGTTTTTCACATGGAAAAAACATCTTATACCTGTACCGTATTTGCATGAAATATCACCCATTTGTATTACTTTACTTTAGTGTAAATACTGATCCAAATATTTAATTGTTTTGCTTTTACACTTAAAAAATCTGCAGATTACAGTCCAAACCAACATTGAATTGGGGGGTGGGGTGTTAGCATGGATTGTGATGTATTTACACTGAATACAAGTAAATGGTTCATTTCCAAGTAGAAAACCCCCAAAAATCCCCCAAAATCTCATCCAAGTTATTGTTTTTCACATGGAAAAAAAATCTTATACCTGTACCGTATTTGCATGAAATATCACCCATTTGTATTACTTTACTTTAGTGTAAATACTGATCCAAATATTTAATTGTTTTGCTTTTACACTTAAAAAATCTGCAGATTACAGTCCAAACCAACATTGAATTGGGGGTGGGGGGTGGGGTGTTAGCATGGATTGTGATGTATTTACACTGAATACAAGTAAATGGTTCATTTCCAAGTAGAAAACCAAAAAAAATCCCCCAAAATCTCATCCAAGTTATTGTTTTTCACATGGAAAAACAAATCTTATACCTGTACCGTATTTGCATGAAATATCACCCATTTGTATTACTTTTCTATATAGTGTAAATACTGATCAAATTATTTCGCTTTTGCACAATGTTTTCCTCCCTTTTGTATACTCATTTTTACATACAAATGAGAAAGTTAAAAAAGTGTCTATTCCTGCCGTGTGAGGGCGCACTTCAATGAAATTGTGAAAAACCCACTGGTGCTGAAGTGACATTGGGCTCCTAATTACTGTGGTAAAGAAGGGTACTCTCTGACATAACTGGCTGGTAATGAAAGGGTTAAGTTCCAAAACGCAAACCCAACATAACTATTTTCTAAGAGAGCTGAAACTCGTGAAACCGTGGAATTTTCTTGGGGGAAAACGGACGTTTAAATGCGATGACTGAGTTAATTCTGATTTAGTTTGTGTATTGTATTAACACATGACATATACAACGATTGTTTTAGGTTGCTGTTTAGCTTTAATTATTGTACTGCTTGTAATAACATGGACTTTTTGGAGGCTACGTCTGGTAGGAGTCGTAAAACATTTTTGGACGAGGCTTAATTAAATCGCTTAAAACGAGTACTAATCTACCGTTTCAGCAAGGCAATCCATATTTATTTGGAATTTTAAACATGTTCAAAAGTATTTATATATATATATATATATATATACATATATATATATATATATATATATATATATATATATATATATATATATATATATATATATATATATATATATATATATATATATATATATATATATATATATATATATATATATATACATAACAATACCGAAAGTGAAATTTTGGTACATTTATATTAACACAAAGTGTCAACATGTGCATTTTTTTCAAATGTTTGTTTGGTAAAGTTTAAAGGGACAATACTTCGTCACGATCAACAGGGCATACAGTGCTACTTTAGATTAACGCAGTGACTGAAAATAATAACCGGCATGACAAGTTCAGATTACCGTTGCTGCTGCAAAAATGAGCCTGTCATTTTCAGTCACTGTATTCATCTTAAACTAGACACCGATTCGATGCCCTGATGAAAGTCTGCACTGCTGATCATGACGATATTGTTCCTTTAAATCTACCCCTGTGACGTTTAAAGGGTGTATGCAATGACAGGGATATAAGGGACTGGGCAGAGTTTATATATATATATATATATATATATATATATATATATATATATATATATATATATATATATATATATATATATATATATATATATATATATATATATATATATGTATATTTATGTGTGTATGTGTGAACGTACACACCAGTCGTTGTGGGGTCAAAAACACTATAGAACAATTGGACCCCACAAGGTTACTATAGAAAATCTTGTACCCACAGGAGAATTATATAGAAAAGGGATAATAGAACGAACAAAGGAATACCCACAAATCAATGTGCGTGAGGGTGTGTGTGTGTGTGTGTGTGAACGTACATTATTCGTTGTGGGGTCCAAAACACAATAGAACAATTGGACCCCACAAGGTAACTATAGAAAATCTTGTACCCCACAGGAGAATTATAAGGAAAAGGGATAATAGAACGAACAAAGGAATACCCCACAAATCAATGTGCGTGAGGGTGTGTGTGTGTGTGTGTGTGTGTGTACTTACACACCATTCGTTGTGGGGTACCAAACACAATGGAACAATGGTACCCCACAAGGAATCTATAGAAATTCTGGTACCCCACTGGAGAATTTTATAGAAAAAGGGATAATAGAACGAACAAAGGAATACCCCACAAGTCGGCATGTGTGAGGGTGTGTGTGTGTGTGTGTAAGAGTGAGAGTGAGTGACGTATGTTTTAGATAGCAAATCGCGAGCAAGGCGCAAGGTTTGATGGGATTTTTCAGCAATTCAAAAATCTGCTAGGCAGGGTTGCAAGACAGATGTCGCCGCTTGCGAAATTTTGAATTTTGTGGCAAGATTTGCCTGTTCATATACCGTGAGTATTGCCATAATCATTTAATAAACCATTGATATTTATGACTGGATAGTTATTTGACATTTTGATCATGCTTGGATTTTCTGAAGATTTTAATGTGAATTTTGGACAATAATGTCGACATTTGAATTGTTGTTCTTTATTAGAATTATTATGACAACTGAATGGTGATTTGCTTGTAAATTTTCGAATTCACAAGTAAGGCTTTAGTATTTAGAATTAAATTAGATGATTTTTATGTAACGTCGTTTTGGCTCGAATAAGGAATGGAGTCAGATATACTAAATTATAAGAAATTTCCCTGATTTTGCATTTAAAGCATTAGAGCTATATTTTGTAATTAATAATTACAGATGGCTCGTGGGCCAGTGTTGGGCCGAAGACGACAGCTTTACTAAATGAATGTGTCGTAGTTCATAAGGCTTTGGAGTTGGAGCTGCAGAGCAGGGATAGGAAGATCGCCAGTCTTGAGAAAGATGTCCGCCATCTTTAAATAGTGAACGGCTTTCTGAACAAGAACGGTACTCCAGACGTAACACCCTCATTGTTCAAGGAATTCCAGAATCGCCTTATCAAACCGAGAACACTGCCCAGCTAACATGCATACGTTGGGCCGACGTCGGTGAACGTCGGATAAGTCGGCGTCTAAAAAACGGACGTTGTACGGACGTCGGGAAGGTCGGATTCACTTTCTAAACGTTGTACGGACGTTGGCAAACAGTATGAAGTACAACAGGTCGATTTTCAACGTTGGCACAACGTAGTTATAATACTGACAACGTAACGTCGGCGTACTAACGTTGTGCCAACGTCGGGAAATGTTGTGCAGTATAACAGGTCGATTTTCAACGGTGGCACAACGTAGTTATAATACGGGCAACGTAACGTCGGCGTCCTAAGGTTGTGCCAACGTCGGGAAATGTTGTGCAGTATACAAGGTCGATTTTCAACGTTGGCACAACGTAAGTATAGTGTGGGCAATGTAACGTCGGCGTTTTAAGGTTTTGTCAACGTCGGCAAATGTTGTACAGTACAACAGGTCGATTTTCAACGTTGGCACAACGTAGTTATAATGTGGGCAACGTAACATCTGCGTCCTAAGGTTTTGTCAACGTCGGCAAATGTTGTGCAGTATACAAGGTCGATTTTCAACGTTGGCACAACGTAGTTAAAATGTGTACAAGCTAACTACGGCGCATCATACGTTGTGCCGACGTCAAAATCCAATGGTGTTTTAATTTCCGAAGAGGCAGGGCATTGTACACTAACAAAAATATCGTAATTGTATGGCGAAAAGTGTGTAAATTCCACGGTGAATTACCATATCATCCCTTTTCAGTGTTTTACGGCCGAAACCCGTATTACGGCCGCTCCCATTGCACTCTGGGATATATCCAATATGTAAATCATCTGACCTTAATTTGACCTAGCTTTGTGCTCGAATCATTTCCAAGGTTTAAATATGTGAAAATGGGTCATTTTAAGCCATTTCCAAATATTTACTATTAACTTTATGATAAAAAGGTAAGATTTTGGTGTTCTCTTCTATTTAGATGTAAATAAAGTACATTAAAAATGTCAGATATTGAAATATAGATTATAATTGCATGACACCATGATTTGAAAAGAGATTTGAGAAGACAGTATATATAAAGGATACATGTTCTGAACATTAGTAACTGGAGAGGGGTCGTTGAAAAAGGAACCAGACTACGCGTACGTGTAGGTAAGTGAAAGACTTTGTGTAAAATAAACAATTGGATCGATTAACCCCAATTAATATCTACAGGTCCATCCCATAGTAAATGCAGCATCCCGTGGACGTTTCAACATTAACTGCTTAAATACCGTAAATAATACGTTAACAGATTCATTTCCAGTTATGAAAATACGGTACCCGTGAATATATGGAAATATTTAAAACCCGCTGCACTACGTTTGACCGGGAATTTTACAGGAATTTTTTTACAGTGTAGGTCTACCCAGCCTAACATGCATACGTTGGCCCAACGTACGTGTGCCAACGTTGTGGCGTGGTTGACCCGTCGTCGGTACAACGTTGGCCTAACGTCTTCCACGTTGGCCCGATGGAGAAAATAAACGTCAAGGCGACGTTGGGCCAATCATAAAATATTATGTTGTCCCAACGTGTTACTAATACGTTATACGAACGTTGGACGTGCCGACGTTGGCCCAACAAATGCCGACGTTGTGGCAGGGCTGGCCCGACGTCGAGCCAAAGTTGGCCCAACTGTAAATTCTTACGTTGGCCAACGTTGGCCCAACGTATGCATCTTAGCTGGGTGACGTCAAAATCATTGAAGCGGATAAGCAGCATCTTGGCGTGGAGCTACTCCCTAACGCCATCGACCGATCCCACCGCATCGGGTCCCGTCTCCATGAATCAGGAAATCCACGGGCAAGACCAATTGTTGTAAAATTTGTCGACTACAACTCTCGAGCTAACTTCTTCCGACTTAGAGCCAAGTTCAAAGGCTCCAATATCTATGTCAACGAGAGCCTCACCCAAGAGCGTCAAAAGTGGCTGAATACAGCGAAGCTTCATCCGGCAACTGACAAGCTATGGACGCAAGATGGCCGAATCGAGATTCGTCAGAAAAAACGGTACGCGGGTGATTGTGGGATGCAAGGAGGATCTTCAGAAGCTTAAACAATGACATTTTAATTTCCCGTATTTGTTTGTAAATGTTGATCCGGTGATCCACTTGTGTAATTGCTCTTCAGGCAGATTATAGTGAGTTGTGTTTGGGGACCGGAGAGTTCAACCCCAAGTTATTGGGTATTGTATGGTTCTTTGTCCAGCTCCCCTTACTGTTAAATAAGTTGATTTTCGGATCACCGTAACTTCATTATACTTTTTTATTTATGTATTGCCTTCATTAAATTGCCGGGCTAAGTCGTTTATTCTCTTTAGTAAGCGGAACAGAACATTTTTTTTAAATGGATTCTCTTTAGTGAAGAGTGTCCATGTACGTTTTGGAATTACACAGCCCATGAGTGGCAATATCAATATTTCGTGTTATCCAATCGAGTGCGCATATTCTTTCAACAGCACATTGCCTCATTCAATTATTTTTTAATTTGTTCGCTACCTTGACACTTTTGATAATTTCATTAACTTTATATAACATAATCCTCCACTTTTGGTTTAACCCAATATCTGATGTTATCTATCTTATGTCTGTATCGTCTTTTTGTTTTTCTTGTAAAACCTGTGTTAGAGCTAACGAACGTGGGATTAGTAATGACGCCTGTCACAATTGGTTCTATCTTAAATGTACCAATCTTTTTCTCATTAACTACAAGCATTGTTCCACATTGAGGAGTCTTGGATTTGTCATAATTGCTTTATCTAACAATTTATCCTTTTTTTTTTCATTAGACCTATATGATTTTTGATTGGTGATTCTGATATTCCATCCTGTGTCTTTCCACTCCTAGAACTCCCCACTGTAACCGATCCTGATAATCCTGTTATTAGTAATTCTTGTGATTATTTTAATGAAGACACATTTGTTGACTCATTTCTTCCAAATAACAATTCAACTTGTTCTTTTTTTCATATCAACATCACAAGTCTTCCTAAGCATTTCGACCAACTAAAATGTTATCTTCAACTTCTAAATTTAAAATTTTCAATGATTGGTCTTTCTAAAACTTTGAAAAAACGTTGATATGCCTTTCAACTTGTACTCTTTACCAGGTTATCAACTAGAGACCTGCAATACAGTGCGTATCAAAAAAAAGGTAATCCGAATTCAGGGCGTTAATATGCCAAGGTTATTTAGTTTGACAATTTACATGTAGTGTACCAAAGAAGAGGAACTCCTCAGCTTTCCATTGATACCTGTATCGATCCATTGCTGTCACACATGGCCGAGTACATTGTTATTGAAAATGGCAAATTCAAATCGCATTTTTGCAAGTTTGGGTAATCAGTTCAAGGCAGTCTGAAATGGACGCATCACTTGACTGCCTAGATGATTATGTAAGATTTTTAAGCTGGTGCGGTAATCGTCTGTTACGACATCCTTTTCTTCAAGTTGGGTATTTAAGAAGGGCCTGGGTTTAGGGACAGGTAGTTGGAAAGATGGTACAACTAACGACTGAACAGCGAGTTTTCGTGATTACAACATTTCACCAAACTCACAGTTTGCAGCAAACTCGCGATGCTTTCAGGGAACGTTTCCCAGAACGGGAGCCCCAGCAGCCAAAACCATCTGGGCGAATGTTAGAAAATATCAAGAGTATGGCACTAGCCTCAACCGCAACAAGGGAATTCTGGCAGGAGGCGCA
Organism: Zoroaster sp. YZ-2022; assembly: GCA_029582265.1. Classification (NCBI taxonomy): domain Eukaryota; kingdom Metazoa; phylum Echinodermata; class Asteroidea; order Forcipulatida; family Zoroasteridae; genus Zoroaster; species Zoroaster sp. YZ-2022. Next base: position 29,335,888 of record CM055829.1, on the reverse strand, counting down.
CCGGGCGATCAGAAGGGAACATTGCAGCAGTAAGGCAGCAACTTTTGGAGCATCCTAGGGACACCAGCGCAAGGCGAAATGGGCTGAGATTGCCTTCGGCGACATTCAACAGAATCACGAGATTGGACCTCCACCAGCATCCATATCGGATTCACATCCGACATCAACTTACGCCAGGAGATTTTGCTAGAAGGCTGGCGTTTGCCAGATGGTTGATAGCCCGTACCGAGAGAGATGTCAATTTTCTGCGGAATCTCGTAATCGGCGACGAAGCTGCTTTCTCCATGAATGGCAAGGTCAATACGCATAATGTTCTTGAATATGCACCAGCAAGACACCCCCAGAATTCAATTTTGAGGTTAACATGAGTCGACAAAAGTGGACTGTTTGGTTAGGACTTTGTGGAAGTGGTCAGCTGATCGGACCGTTTTTCTTTCAAAGGAATGTCAATGGTAACATGTATCTGCAGATGCTCAATGATAACGTTTTACCGCAGCTGCAGGAACACTTTGAGCGACAGGTTCGTGGGGTCTTCAGACAACTCTGGTGGCCCAAGATGGCGCCCCAGCACATCGCCTTATCGCTGTCCGAGATCGTCTGAGGGAACTCTTTGGCGAACGAGTCATCGCCGTCAACCATGAGGTGGAATGGCCACCAAGATCACCTGACCTCACACCATGTGACTATTTCCTTTGGGGACATTTGAAGAACAAGGTGTTTGCAACTCCTCCCCGTGATCTTGATGAATTGCAGGGCCGTATTCGAAATGAAGTGGATGCTTTACGCAATAATCCGGCTATGGTGAGACGAGCAGTGCAGGACATGCTCCGTCGCTGCCAGCTTTGTGTCGAAAGGGGAGGTGGACATGTTGAAGGTGTGGGTGCATAAAAGGGCAATGTTAGAAGAGATTCTTCTTGAATAATGTCCAGTCATTTCCTAAAGAAAATCTGGTTTATCATACAGACTTTCACTAATTATCCTGCCTTGCACTGATTACCCAAACTTGCAAAAATGCGATTTGAATTTGTCATTTTCAATAACAATGTACTCGGTCATGTGTGACAGCAATGGGTCAATAAAGGTATCAATGGAAAGCTGAGGAGTTCCTCTTCTTTGGTACACTACATGTAAATTGTCAAACTAAATAACCTTGGCATATTAACCCCCTGAATTCGGATTACCGTTTTTTTGATACGCACTGTAGAGCAAACAAAGTTGGGATGGTGTTGGTTTATATGTTTCTAATGACCTTTCTAAATCATCTGATTTCATCGAATCTATTTTTATTGAAATTTATATTCCTGGTAATAAAAACATTATCGCTGGAGCCGTTTGTAAACCGCCAAGTGCGTCGTTTAATGAGTTTATCAGTAATGTTCAGGACCTGTTAGAACATATTACATCTAAGAATAAATCATGTATTATTTCTGGAAACTTCAATATCAATCTCCTTGATGCAAATCATAGCCACTCTCAGGAATTCATGGACATTCTTTTTGCTTACTGTGTTCCCTTAAATAACAAGCCTACTAGAATTACTAGTACCTCTGCTACTCTCATTGACAATATTTTTACTAATATATTACCTCTTCCTGATTCTGGCATTTTAATGAATGATATCTCTGATCATTTTCCTGTGTTTGCTTTTTTTTCAACTTACTAAACATGTGCAGTTCTCTCATTTCAGCAGTTACCGGAAAGTGTCCAGGGAGAAGTTAGATAAGTTTAAGTACGATCTGAATTCCTCTGACTGGTCTACGGTCTTCAATACTGATAATGCTAATGCTTCTTTCAATAACTTTATGAACATTTTTAATAATCTGTTTAGTAAAAATATTCCTCTTCAAACGAAGAGTGGTTGTGGGAAATCTCAACCCAAATCACCTTGGATTACTTCAGCCCTTTTAAAGTCAATCAAACACAAGAATAGCCTCTATCGTAAACAAATGTATCATCCTAGTGAGGCTAATCACCACCTTAAATACACTCGCTTTAGGAATATTCTTACCTTCTCTTACGTTCCTCTTAACAAAATTATTATGCACAGCGGTTTGAAAAGGGAAAAAATAATGCCAAAATACTTGGAAGATCATTAACAGTGTTCTTAAAAACAATTCTTCCTCTAAAATTGACGGTATTAAAATTAATGATCAAAACATCATTAATCCTAATCAAATTGCTGAGCATTTCAATAAGTACTTTACCAACATTGGACCAAATTTGGTAAACCAGATTCCTAAAGGTGATTCCCATGCATTATGATGATTATTTGATTAATCCCAACCCTCATACTATTTTCTTTGCTCCAGTTACTGAACATGAACTTTTTCAAATAGTAACTAATTTTATTACCAAGTAAGAAAAGTGCTGGTCATGATTTCATCTGCAATGTCCGTACCTCGTTCTTTCATTATTAATCTATCCTTAACTACAGGCATTGTTCCTCATTCTATGAAGGTTGCGAGAGTTGCCCCATTCTTCAAAAGTGGTGACATCCATTTATTGAACAACTATAGGCCAATTTCTATTTTCTAAAATTCTTTGTTCTAAAGTTCTTTTTCTAAAATTCTTGAAAGATTTGTCTATGTAAGAACCTCCCAATGTCTTACCATGCATAATGTTCTGTCTGAATCCCAATATGGATTTCGAGAGAATCATTCTACTTCTCATGCTATACTTCAATTAATTGAAAAAATTACCTCAGGCCGTGAAGATGGTATTCATACTGTGGGTATTTTTCTGGACCTCTCCAAGGCTTTTGACACAATTGATCATTCTATACTTATGTATAAACTCTCTTATTATGGTATTAGATGTATTGCCTTGGATTGGTTCAGAAATTACCTCACAAATCGTAAGCAGTTCGTCTCTATTAATGACGATAAGTCATCTTTGAAAGACCTACTTTGCGGAGTGCCTCAGGGATCCCTCCTGGGTCCTCTTTTATTCTCTATTTATATCAATGATTTCGAAAAATCTTCTAAAGTGTTTTCTTTTATCCTCTTTGCAGACGATTCCAATCTTTTCTGTTCGCATAGTAATCCTGAAGTCCTTGTTGAGTTACTTAATACTGAGCTAACATATGTTTCTAACTGGATCAAATCCAATAAATTATCCCTTAATGTACAAAAAACTAATTTCATGTTGTTTCGTAATTCTGTATCGTCACTTCCTCAAAACTTTTTACTTGATAATTATGTTGTTACCCAAACCAAGTGTACTAAATTCCTTGGTTTATTTATAGATGACAAGTTATCTTGTCGACCATATAACTTTTATCTAGAAATGTAGGCATTATTAATAAACTGAAATATTATTTCCCTTCAAATATTTTGTTTAATATTTATAATACTTTAATATTACCTTATATTTCATATGGTATCTTAGCTTGGGGTAAAACCAGTCTTTATTTGCTGAATAGAATTTTAATGCTTCAAAAAAGGGCCTTGAGAATTGTTAATAAAGCTGATTATCGTGCTCATTCCAATCCTTTGTTTTTTTAAACATAAAATGCTAAAGCTAGATGATATTTACTTCCTCCAATCTTTGTACTTTTATGCACCAATTCCAAAACAATGAGTTACCAGTTCCATTCCATGACATGTTTATTACAAACAAATTCATTCTCATCATACCAGGCATTCTTGTGATTTTCATGTTCCTTTTACTCGTCCAGCACAAACTCAAAAGCTTGTTAGTTATGAAGGCTCTAAGTTTTGGAATTCGCTAGATAATTCTCTTAAAAGTATTCAAGGTCTCTTTATGTTCAAAAGAAAACTCAAAAATATGTTACTGAATAAATATCAAGATATCTAATAACTTTACTCTTTGGGTAGTCCTTTGGGATCATTTTAAATATTTTTCTTTACTTCTTACTGGCTGCTCTAACATTTTGTAAAATCTAAGTGCTTGACTTTTAATGTACTGCTGTTGTCCTGTTTGTTACCTGTCCTTGCATTAAGTAACTTTTATATTTAAATTCTTGTGTATAGTACAAGTACATTGTAATTTCGAGAAGTTAATGCTAATTTTGTTTTTCTACAAGAAGATTATTTCTAATTTTATTTATCATTGTACTACACAAAGTGCGACTCTCACTCGACAAGCTTGCTTTTTGAGGGCCACCACACACTTTATCATCACTTTTGCTCTCCAATAATGTTATATTAACGAATGTTTAATGTTGTGATAAAGTGAAATAAAAAAGATTGATTGATTGAACATACGAGCAAGAGAATTTTAACAAAATCACATGGCGTCATGGTGACGCAGTTCTATCATGATTAGATTAGATTTGATATAATATTGCTTGCAAAGTACCGAGTAGAATGTAAACGTGTACAAAAGCTATAGGATTAGGGATGGAAAGAGTGACAGAAAAAAGTTTTTAAAATGATATTTAGAGCTGGTCCGGCTGTTTTGCTGGATCAGCTAATAACGCATCTTGGTCATAAACTATCTATATTATGGTAATATGTTGTCAATGTACGTGGTAACACTATCAGAATATACCTTGTGCTCTGGTAAGTGAGTTTTATTATCGGAGCAGAATCAGAAACGAATCGTAGTAAAATTAGGCGCCAAGAACATATGTCCTATTAGTATTAGACTGAACAGAAAATATGTTTTTCGAATCTGTAATTTGTTTTTGTTTGTTTGAGGCTGAAACATTCTACTAGGCTTCATAATAACAATAATGAATACGATGACCATAAAAAGCGCCTTCACTGTAAGGGTGACTTCCAACAGACTCGTCTTTGTTATTGTTATCCTCGGTGTCCCACTCGAAGTACTCCTGCGTGACCGTCATGTCTTGTACATCCTGACACTTCTCAGTGAAAGGGAACAGGTAGAAAGGGCTGTGTGTAGGCAAGGTGATTGGATTGGCTGCCTGACCATTGGTCATACAGCAGTATTCTATACGGGTGTCGCTGTCGTATACTCCCGTTGGTACGGTGCCATTCACTTCGTTGTGGTTGTTGTAATCCTCGTCATCCCAATAAATGGATCCAGGTGACATATCTGTAGAATCAGAAGAAACAGACAGTGAGGTCATTTTTAATTTGTGAATTGGGATGTTGATATTATTCTTAGCAGCATAAAATGAGGCGCCTGTTTGTAACTATGGCCATCTGCGACTTGACCCTAAGACAATTTGTACATACACATCACGTTGGGCATATTAAATAATACTAATCGTGATACAAAATGTATTTAAACATTTTACCACAGGGAGGGGAAAGTTGTTCTGTGACCTCAATCAAAATATTTTTCGGGCGAAATTTTCTGGGGCTACTTTTTTCAAACAAATTGTTCGTCGCCCATCCATTAAACCAATTCCTGGCTATGCGCATGGTACATAAAGACGCAAGTTCATTTTTGTATGTCTATGTTACGCATAAGTAAATGCCTGTTTGCCTTCATCGATGAAAAAAAATTCACCGTTTTCACAAAGTGACGAATCCGCTCGAACAACTGCAAATCCACAATTTCAGATAATCGCGTTTAAAGTTTAGCTGATTTTAAAATCTCAATTTCAAAGACTTTTACCAATAAATATTTTATATTTTATTAGTTCTTGTTTAAATCACAAATTATAAATAATTGTTTGTGTCTTTATCAATGCGATTGTAATTAATTTGTAATTAGTAGCCAACCTGTTCATCACTTCGTGAAAACACAACCGCAAGATCACGTGTGTAGAGTACTTTATATTGAACCATGTATTAATTGACACCACTCGCATTGGCATTTGCCAATCATTATGTATTCCAATGTATCAAGTGACGTATGTTTGACGGTTATGAAAACAACACAAGATATTTACAAAACTGAATTAAACAAAAATAGTATTTGTTATGGATTCGTCACTTCGTGAAAACTGGGGGTGAGGGGAACTTAAGAAAATGCCTATGCGCGTCAGTGGTGCACATCGTGCACATCGTTCACAGTTATTTGTGTTCATGTTTTCCCTGAAATAAGAGCACCGACTTAGCTGTTGGATCACTATTCATTTGTTTTGGATTAAAGTTATGACTACTGTTATGTCCAGCTTGCAAAGGAAACAGTTTGGGAACTTGACAGAACAACGTAGGTGTATTTAAGTCAAATGTTATGATCCTTACTGTCTGGGCAGTTGTCTTCATACTTGAACACGCAGTATTCCCCAGCAGGCCACTCGACGCCACACTCATCAACAAGATCTACCGTCTTCATGCAGAAATATTGCTGCATGTTATTGTCCGCATACGGTCCCATCAGATGAAGAGGGTTAGACCAGCTGTTGCTCGCACCGATGTCCTCCGTGTCGTGAACGCGGAAACCAGTTTCCCAGGTGAAACCACGATCAGTCGGACAACCGTCAGTAGGCATCGGTAAACCGTACAGTCCCACTGGCCAGCCGATAAATACTGCATAAGTTCAAACATATTTTAAACACCCATTTAAATACATCTGGAGTCAATCATCGCTCAATATTGATGAACAGTCTGGACTGACACGAAGTGCAAACCTAGAGCCAAACTGTGGTAAAATTGTGGATCACTTGTCCACCCCAACCAAAAAAGATAGGGACAAAATACACACAACAAAAACAGAAACAAAGTATAATTTAGTGTTTGTTTTAAAATACAAACACTAGGTGTTCGAGTTAACTTCCGGTTCAATTAAGTAAGCAGTTGATGACGTGATAATGGTGTGTTTGAAAATGTCTGACGTCTTCAAAATACATATACATTTTGTGTTAGAATGTGTTGAAATTGAAGTTCCTGTTTGGACCGGAAGTAAAGGTCACATTAGGTCAGTTGAAAGTGGTATATGTGAAACAATGATACTTTCTCATGAACATGAAAAATAACGGTAGTATCTACTTTAGTTCAGTGACGTTACTAAATTAAAACTTAATTAATTACCAAAAGTAATAAACTGGATGTCTTTGTCATCATACTAAATTTTGTGAAACAATTAATCTTCCACGTGATCATGAAAAAATAACATTAATACTTTGGTTCAATTTCTGAGATAGGGTGCTCTGATCTGTGTGATGTCATAAATGATATTTTGGAAAAGTCACTTGTCATTTTATGAATAAAGAAAAACCTTACTTTTACACAAAACAAACTTGGCAAAGCTCACATAAAATCCATCACCCAGATGTACAGCTCCAAAAAATACAAAGATCAAAAACAAAAAATCGTCAACCTCCAAAATGATATTGACCATCTGCAATCCATCCCTCATCTTTCGCCTGAAATGACCAAAGTTCTAAATGATCAAAGAGACGCTCTCAATAATCTTTATAAGAAGGAAGCCGAAGGAGCACTCATTCGCTCTAGATTTAAATTCTACAACGAAATCTTCATCCTACTTCTTTAATCTCGAAAAAAATAAATCCACCAAAAACAATCTCAGTCGCATACGCCTCCCAACAGGACGTATCACTGAAAACCCAAATGAAATCAAGCCTCACGTTAAATCCTTCTACAAAGATCTTTACTCATCTGCCCCCACCTCCGAATTAGCCCAAGATACCATCCTCAAAGACCTCCCCAAACTAGATCCTAATGACGCTGACAACCTAGACCGAGAGTTCTCTCTAGACGAGCTTGACGTCGTCATGAAACAACTCAGCACAGCTAAAACTCCTGGTCTAGACGGACTCTCCTCTGAATTCTATCAGTGTTTCTGGTCCATCCTTAAACACGACCTTCTCTATGTTCTCATCGATTCCATTTCTTCCCAATGTCTTCCCCTCTCCTGCAGAAGAGCTGTTCTTTCTCTCCTCCCCAAACAAGGAGATCCTCTAGACATTGCCAACTGGCGCCCAATCTCACTTCTTAACACAGACTACAAAATTTTTGCCACGCTATTAGTCAGTAGACTCAAAACAGTCATAGCAGACGTGGTTTATCAAGACCAAAGCTACTGTATCCCAGAGCGGTCCATCTATGATAACGTTAAAGGTACACACCGCCCTAAAAGTGCAAAAAATGGGATTGATAGAATGATAGATAATCCTTTTTGGAAGGTTTTCTTCAAAAAACTAAATCTGGGTATCATGTAATTACCGAGAAATGTCCAAAAAACAACAATAATGTCAAAGGTCACGTATACGCATTTCCAGTAGTCTACGACCGTGAAACCTGTACGGCAATATTGCAGATTGTATTTAGACTGGTACCTCTGCATTGCACACCATCGTGATTGTAACAAGAGGAACAAGGTTCCAGTCTTTACATTTTTTGTATCCGTTGTAAACACACGAACGATCACAGAATTCCTGGATTCGATTGCAACCAGATGCACGTCGACGTCCAAGATCATCCAAAAAAGTGAGGAAAATGCTTAATATTAGGCTTGATAGACCTTGGATCAACCATGGAGAAAGGCATAGACTGAACAAACCGGTGCTTAGCAGCATCTATCTGGACATGCTGGATTCTGGGTGAGCTATCTCAATCATTCATGATCAATATCATGATATAGTTTACATTGCCATCGGTAGACAGAACATGTGTAACATGATGAACACAATCATGACAATGTCCCCTGGCAATTATGTGAAATTGCCCAAACCCCCGATTACATACTCTACATATTTGACAAGAAAAAATTGTGAAAGGGAAGCTTCAATTTTGCTTTAGATTCTCATATTCTCAAAATATTATCAAACATTTTTATTTGGTTGGGACACATACTATAGGCGGCTTAGGGCTAATGACCAAATTATTTTGTCCGAAATGCTTTTAAGTTTTAGGGGGCCTAGTTTTATCTTAGAGAAAAGAAAAAGAAAAAAAAAGACATTATAAATACAAGAATTTCCCAGATATAACTTTGTGAAACACGAGGGGGAGCACTTTTTTAAAATAAATTTTCACAGGTTGGTTTTTACGCTATTTTTCATGAGATCTAATGTTAACGTGTTACAGGGTTGAAGTCAATGTTCATTATCAAATACCAATGATGAACATTTTATTTATTTTTAATGGTTGTTTATTACAACAAAATTAAGGTTTAGTATAATATGTAATTTTTTTGCTATAGCAGTACTGGCATTTCAGTCCAAGAGAAGGGGTCTAACCACCTTTCCAATCCATATCAGTTAAAAAATGTTTTAATTTATTTCACAGTGATTGTTGATAATTTTGAATTTATTTAAATCTAAGCCCTTACTCCTCTGTTCACTCTTAAATCTTTTTCAGAAAGAGGACAAACATTTTGCTACTTCAGCTACACAGAATTGATGCTGGGTGTGATTCTCGATTCGGTCAATGGAATTGGTAATTTGGTATCAAACATATGCTTGTTTGCCCCTCCCCCTCCCCAGTTCTTGGATTCTATAGTGCTGCAATAATACTCCAAAGAATTTTAGAAAACAAATGTGTCGGTTCATCACCAGTGGCAGTACATGCCATCACCAAGAACCTGGGGGAGGGGCAGACATTTTATTCCAAAATTATCGATTCCAATGACAGCCCCTGAATGTCACCTATTCTGAACTGTCACTAAATCGTACATACAGAGCGTACATTTATTATGCAGATTGATTCTGTTTTCTTGTCAATAAATGATCATTGTTGGGCTCATTTACACTGAAGTCATTTCACTAGTTATATGTGTAAGACCATGTACACTCATTGTTAGATTGTTTACAATAGGTTAAACAGGTCATTAAAGTGGTTTCAATTGATTGTGGGGGGGAGGGAGGAGTGGAACCACAAAAGTCAAGTCATGAAACCAAATGGACAGTTAAAATAAAAATGGATTTCATTGTTTTATTAGCAATTTACAAGCACCCATACAACTCTTGATTGTTTCAATGTCTAAAAATGTATGTACAAAATGGCATCTGATCTTGTAATTCTATAGTATGGATGCAGCTACAGACATTTTGCCAAATATGTGTACAACCTTGAAAATGTAAAAAGCAATGTAGAATTTGTTTCAAATTTTATTAATGATTTTTAATTATTTGCAGTATAGGTGGAAACAAAGAAAATTTATAAACATGTCACAATAAGGAGATGCTTGATTACAGTGTTACTATCATTTTCAATTTATCATTATATTTTTGTCCATTATAAACTTGAGTTAAAAGTGAAGTATATTATAAATAAAGATCACTCTCGGTATATAAACATGCAGTCCATCCATTCAATTTATTGTTGTACAAGACTTAATACCAAGACATAAATACCAATGTTGGCTTCATTTAAATCTAGAATTTAAAGGTTTTCATAAACAAAATGAAAAGGGCAAGCAACTATCAGATTTGATCAAGTGGATGTATTTACATTTAATTTTGTTTGAATTGTCAATTGGCTAATTAGAACTTGTGGCCTTACTTTTGGGTATTATTTACTTTTTGACAACTCTTCTGCCGAGGGCAGGGGAAAGAAGGACAAACTTTATCATAAAAACTTTCTAATGAAAGGCTAATTAGCTGACATCCATACAAGCTTGGACATGTTGAAGACTGCAGACATTTGCTATTTGACATACGCTGTATTGTTTCTTCTCCACCCAATTACTATACGCCTGTGCTTTGAGTAGACTCTGTGGTACCTGATACATGAAGATGGATGAAATGCACAATTATTACCCAACTTTCTATTATGTTCCATGTATGGAAAAATTATTTACAACATGGAAATATTAGGAGTGTAAAGACTCTTCTCTCACAGGGTAACTTTTTCTTGGTAAAGTTGGAAAACAAAGAATGGGGAAAATGTTTATATGCTCCTCCATGCTTCAGTGTCTTCAGTAACCCTAGCTCCCCCCCCCCCCACCCACCAATCAATATAACCCCCACTTCCTGCCCTTTGAATATGCAGCCAAGTTTAATCCAAATCCTATACATGTAGTCCCCTTCTACCCTAAATCAACTTTGTGACTTTATGCCCATAATAACGCTGAATAAGTTTATCTGACTACCTTCAACCCTGGCAAACTATTTTCATAGTGTTTTTACATGTTGATTTATCATCATCATGGTTTTTGAAAAGCATGTGTTGGGCTAGTGTCAATATCATTATGCATATTTATCTAAGAATACATGTTTGTATACAGTAGGAGTAAGATTTGTGGTAGCACCATGTAACTATCTCTACAGTGTAAACGGCCTCCATGGACACTTACCCCCTGTAAAATACAGTCAACTTGCATGCGGTTTCACAGCAAACAATACAGCACTGTACACTGTTACGAAAGAAACATTTCTAAGGTTGGGAATAACTTTTCAAGTTTTTACGGGAGGCAGATAAAATTCATATCTAAATTAAAGCTTAGGTTCTCCCCTCTCGGAAAAACACAACATCTTTGAATTTGGATGTCTTCATACCTTAAACGGCCTCCATGGACACTTACCCCCTGTAAAATACGGTCAACTTGCATGCGGTTTCACAGCAAACAATACAGCACTGTACACTGTTACGAAAGAAACATTTCTAAGGTTGGGAATAACTTTTCAAGTTTTTACGGGAGGCAGATAAAATTCATATCTAAATTAAAGCTTAGGTTCTCCCCTCTCGGAAAAACACAACATCTTTGAATTTGGATGTCTTCATACCTTAAACGGCCTCCATGGACACTTACCCCCTGTAAAATACGGTCAACTTGCATGCGGTTTCACAGCAAACAATACAGCACTGTACACTGTTACGAAAGAAACATTTCTAAGGTTGGGAATAACTTTTCAAGTTTTTACGGGAGGCAGATAAAATTCATATCTAAATTAAAGCTTAGGTTCTCCCCTCTCGGAAAAACACAACATCTTTGAATTTGGATGTCTTCATACCTTAAACGGCCTCCATGGACACTTACCCCCTGTAAAATACGGTCAACTTGCATGCGGTTTCACAGCAAACAGTACAGCACTGTACACTGTTACGAAAGAAACATTTCTAAGGTTGGGAATAACTTTTCAAGTTTTTACGGGAGGCAGATAAAATTCATATCTAAATTAAAGCTTAGGTTCTCCTCTCGGAAAACACACAAAATCTTTTGAATTTGGATAATGTCTTCATACCTTAAACGGCCTCCATGGACACTTACCCCCCTGTAAAATACGGTCAACTTGCATGCGGTTTCACAGCAAACAATACAGCACTGTACACTGTTACGAAAGAAACATTTCTAAGGTTGGGAATAACTTTTCAAGTTTTTACGGGAGGCAGATAAAATTCATATCTAAATTAAAGCTTAGGTTCAACCCTCGGAAAACACAAAATCTTTGAATATGGATAATGTCTTCATACCTTAAACGGCCTCCATGGACACTTACCCCCCTGTAAAATACGGTCAACTTGCATGCGGTTTCACAGCAAACAATACAGCACTGTACACTGTTACGAAAGAAACCTTTCTAAGGTTGGGAATAACTTTTCAAGTTTTTACGGGAGGCAGATAAAATTGATATCTAAATTAAAGCTTAGGTTCTCCCCTCTCGGAAAAACACAAAATCTTTGAATTTGGATAATGTCTTCATATCTTAAACGGCCTCCATGGACACTTACCACCTGTAAAATACAGTCAACTTGCATGCGGTTTCGCAGCAAACAATACAGCACTGTACACTGTTACGAAAGAAACATTTCTAAGGTTGGGAATAACTTTTCAAGTTTTTACGGGAGGCAGATAAAATTCATGTCTAAATTAAAGCTTAGGTTCTCCCCTCTCTGAAAAACACAACATCTTTGAATTTGGATAATGTCTTCATACCTTAAACGGCCTCCATGGACACTTACCCCCTGTAAAATACGGTCAACTTGCATGCGGTTTCACAGCAAACAATACAGCACTGTACACTGTTACGAAAGAAACATTTCTAAGGTTGGGAATAACTTTTCAAGTTTTTACGTGAGGCAGATAAAATTCATATCTAAATTAAAGCTTAGGTTCTCCCCTCTCGGAAAAACACAAAATCTTTGAATTTGGATAATGTCTTCATACCTTAAACGGCCTCCATGGACACTTACCCCCTGTAAAATACGGTCAACTTGCATGCGGTTTCACAGCAAACAATACAGCACTGTACACTGTTACGAAAGAAACATTTCTAAGGTTGGGAATAACTTTTCAAGTTTTTACGGGAGGCAGATAAAATTGATATCTAAATTAAAGCTTAGGTTCTCCCCTCTCGGAAAAACACAAAATCTTTGAATTTGGATAATGTCTTCAAATCTTAATAGAAGTGTTGGTTCTTAGAAGAACTGGTGGTGGAATAACTTTTCCATCGGTATACTCTGATCATCTTCATCCCCCTGAAGACAATCAGAGTATACTGATTGAAACGTAAAGTAATGTCACTGCCAGTTCTCAGAACCAATGCTATTTACTACTCTTGAAAGATAATTAATCTTACTCCTACTGTTCTTCAACCATGTAAAGCTTCAAAATCTCAATATTTTCAAAGTAGTACAAACTACAAAATACTAATATAGTAATTTTGGGTGTGTGTGTGGGGGGGGGGGGTTGAGGGCTGTCAGTTGCATTTGTCTTGAAACATTTTCATGTTATACCTGCAGTTGTTGGCAGAGAGAGTGTCTTAAAAGTAGGACATGTCGCCTGTACTTAATTGAAACTTTTGATTGGATGGCACCCGTAACAAACCTGAAGTTGATATAGTAGGTAATCTTCTTGAGAAAACTCTTATTCAGTGGAATGTCTGCTAGTAACTTAGGTGTGGTAGGCTTCCGTTTGCTGACACCCATTCACATACGTAGGTGACATGATGAACTGAGCATTCGTCTCTGTCTCCATCTCACTCCATTTAATCTATGGACCAAACATGAACGAACATTATGTGTACAATCTTACAAAAGAAAGATTACTGATAGTACTCCAGCACAAAAACATAACACAATAGCCAGCCATGAATAACACATGTAAAGCTACTTTGGCTAATTATTAGTGCTACAGTACACTTACCATTCACACACACACTGCAAATGACAAACTCTCAGCAGGATAATTACTTTTTTCTTCCTTTATATTGCACAAGAGTTACTGAATACACAAAAGTGTATTTTCTTAATATTGCTTAGAAACTGATTATAAGGCTACATGAAATCAGCATGTGCAAGTTCGGACTAGAGAAAAACTAAATTTTGATATAAACATTATATATATATTTTTAAGTGAGACAAGTGTACATGTAGGGGTGTTTACAGTAATATCTGTACAATTTAAATAACTTTTTGTGAAATGTGATGTGTTGACAGCCAAATAGTATTTCACTTACTCATACAGGCTCATGTGATGTTGTGTCCATATGTTGCTGTGACTCCACTTGTTGATCTTGTGGAACTGACTTTGATGTTGATTGATGGAGCTCATGTGTATACCTGGGAGTTCACCAAGAGATGCTAGGGCACTGTAGGAATTTTTTTTAAACATGTTCACATGAATGTTTGGATATGATGTTAAAGGGAAGGTACATCACTGGTTATTACTTGATTGCACAATTACTGAATGATTTATTACCTACAGCTAACTGGATGTGACGAAGTTAAACAATTATTCTACTTATTGTGTTCTTATTTTAAAGAAAACTGAAAAACAAAATATACACATTTACTAATGTTTTCCTAAAGAATTATGAAGGGTTTTCACACTTTTCTCATGACTTAGACTCCCCATTGAGCTCAAACTTTAACATATTCATTATTAAACGATCTTCATTTAAAGTAAGTAAATATTACCGATAACAGCTGTTATGCTGTTGTACTTTCCCTTTAAGAGGACAACGGTCACGATCAACAGGGCATGGAATCGGAGTGCTAGTTTTAGATTACCTCGGTGACTGAAAATAATACCCCACATGATAAGGTCATATTATCAATGCTGCTGAATAAATGAGCCAGTAAGTTTCAGTCACTGTGTTCATCTTAAACTTGGACACCGATTCCATGCCCTGTTGAAAGTCTGTTTGGTCGTGATGTTGTCCCTTTAATATGGACAATTTAACATTAAACATGCACAAGGAGGGGGACCTGAACCTGAACTTCATTTTTTCTAAATGAGAAATTGTTTCTGTAAATCTGATTTTGTTTTATAGAAAAACAAATATTTACATAAACTAAGTTTTCTATAAAAACAAACAAAAAATAATAAATGGGATAAAACAAAATGAATTTACTCTACCTTGGCAATGCTTTGTAGATGTGAATAGTGGAAATGGAATCAGCTGAACTCTACATGGTGTTGATGCAAGTAAAAATACTGGCAGTGATGTTTTCTCATACCTATAAAACAAAACATAACAGCTAATGAAATAATGGTGGATATGATGGACATGGTGCATATTAAAATTCGTACTCGTACTGGAAATAATGGTACCTGATGCTATTTCCTCCAGACCATGTTTGAATTTTCACCATCTTCCCATAAAATACATTGATGGTGGAAATTACAACTACTTCACTGGAAATTGTTCTGCTTTCTAAACTATATCTCATAATTATCATGTCTGTATTGTAAACATCACAATATCATTGGGCCTTGGCTATAGGAACTATCAAAAATAATGTAATGGCTAACAGAAATTCATCATAAGAGTTCAGCATACAGCCACACAAAAGCCCTACAAGTATTATATTATCAAACAATATTTCTTTTATTACTCTTACCTGTCCAACAATCCTACAAATGCGACATTATTCATGATATCATCATGGTCACCATCACGTTCAACAATCAAATCCTGAGTGTTTGCCATCATTTGAGGTTGGCTGGCCCGTCAATGGTCGCCAGGCATACGTCGTTTTATTGCCGTAGACGGTGAGCCTTTCTTTGCCCAGCCCGCTCGGTCTAAATTCTGGCGTTGATTTTGACGGATGGCCTTCCAAACTGAACAGTTTTTGTCACTTTTTTATTGGCGTTGATATGATGAAGGGGCTGTGACGATGTTCCGAATGAATGCGTCATTGTTGTTTCCAAAACTAAACTCGCTGGCAGTATCATAATTCAAAATACCCGACACGAAAAGCACCACAGTGGTCGAGACCCTGCTTTACGCTCCACGCGAAAAGTGTTGATATATTTATGGCCTAACCAGCAGGCTCACGCCTCGGGCGCTTGGCCGCGCTGACGCCCATGGCTGTACTGGTACAGTCTTGGTTCGGTTCCCGGTGTCTCGGGAAAGTGCCACGACTTTCGTATTTTTGTCGATTTTGAAAATTTTCACCCATTGTTTCAAAATCATTTCACTTTTGTCAAGTATCAATGAATTATAAAAAAAAATTATTCTTGAATATGGTTCAGTAATAAACATTTTAAACGTCTGAAAGTGCGACTATTAATTTTGTCCTCGTGAGTTTTCTGGACAAATTTTGGTTCAAGAAAGTCACATGACATTGGTTTTTGTACAATAACAGAAAAACGACACATCTTTCAGGAGTACTTGTGTGGACAATTATATTCTACTTTTGAAAGCTCTTTCCAACCATGTATGTAAAACAATGAAATATTGAGGGGCGTTTTTTATCGCCCAATTTCGCGCGACAAAGGCGGTGTGTACCTTTAATCTCATTCGCGACACCATAATGTATGCCAATACCACTGACATCCCTCTCGCAATATGTAATATTGATCAAAAGAAAGCCTTCGATAATGTAGATCACGACTATCTCTTCAAAACCCTTAAATGTATGGGATTTGGCGATCGTTTCATCAGCTTCGTACGAGTCCTATACACAAACACAGAGACACTTATCAAAGTTTCCTCCTCACTCACCTCCCCCTTTTCCTTTCAGAAAGGTATCCGCCAAGGGTGCCCTCTATCCGGACTGTTATACTCTATTGCTATTGAACCTCTTCTCCACTCTCTCAGAAACCAACTGCACAACCACGGTCTTCCGCTACCAAACAGTAACAGTGTTCTTACAGTCTCTGCCTATATATGCAGACGACATTTCCATCTTTATCACCTCAAATCAAGGTTTTGACATATTCCATAAAGTTTATAATCTCTACAGCCAAGCTTCCTCCTCTTGCCTAAATCCCCACAAATGCCAAGAGTTATGGGTCGGAGCGTGGACTTCCCGAATTGACTGTCCATTAAATTTTAAATGAAATAACGAAGGGCTTAAGTTCCTTGGAGTTCATCTGGGAAACACCAACCGTTACATACATACTTAAAGGCAAAGTCATCATAGCCAACCAATAAACATCCTCCCGCCTTTTTCACTGTCTAGCCGTTCTTTCTCCCCCACAACACATCCTGGATGAACTCCAAGAAACCATAATAAACTATTTTTGGTCAGATAAAAAACACTGGCTCAACAAAAAAATTATCTTTCAGTCTACCGATAAGGGAGGTCTTGGTTTAATATCCCTTAAAGCCCGAGTCAACACTTTCAGGTTTTCCCTTCTCCAACGCTTTCTCAACAGACACCCCCACCCTGCTTACCAATTTTTGTCATTTTTCCTTCATAAATACGGGAACCTAAACCAAGACTTCCAGCTTTTTCTTACAACAATTAATCTCAAAAAGTGTATAAATATTCCTACCTTTTATTGTGAAATTCTCCAAGCGTGGACAATTTCCAAAGCTCACCTCGTCACAACACCCGCTTCTTTTGAATTTCTTTGTAACTTACCTTTAAATAGTTATCTTATCCAGGACACCGACATCCATGATGTAACGCACCTCTCTCCTCGACTCTTGGCACACGGTATAACAGTAATCGGACATTTAATAAACCTCTCTACCGGAGAATGGCTATTCGCCAAACAACTGGAGGAGAAACACAAAATGCCAGAGTCACGTCGAGTATCACTCAGAACTTTTCAATCAGACCTCAACAAAATTCAATAGCGTCTTCAACAACTCATGCCACTTTCTTTCAACATTCATGGTTTAGTCTCTTCCCACCGAGCTCCGTAAGACGGCTTCCCCGCTTTTTCAGACCCTTTCCCGGCCTTCATAATACCCCAGACATCAACGGCAACACGGCTCCTTCAAACTACATGTACATAATCTTCAATTCCGAACTGAACTCCTTTCCAGAATCTCAACAACCTCGTTGGCAAGACATCTTTCCAGAACCTATGCCTACCATCCCAAGATATTTACCGTCTTCCAACATCTAAAAAGGAAGGCGACATACAGTTTCGTCTACTCCACAAAGTTCTTCCATCTCTGACAGTTCTACATCACATCGATCCTTCACACTCACCATACTGCGGCTGGTGTGGGGAAAGGGGAACGTTCCTGCACCTCTTCATCACGTGTCCAGCCATCCAGACCTCCCTCGACCTCCTACACAACCTCCTCAATAAACTCTTTCCTGATATATATATAACACTTTTGATCACTATTGGTGTCTTATAACTGTGCCAAGAATCGACCGAGAGAAACGTTCACCTCGCCAACTACTTAATAATTAGTTTAAAATCCACTATCTACTGGATGTATTTCAATCAAGAGTCTATCGACCCCATCCTCCTATGGAAACGTCGCATCAAAACTAAAATCACCTTTGAATTTCACTGCTACTACACTCTCTGTAACAGTCTTCCCATATTCGTCCAGAAATGGTGTTCTAATAGTACTATCGTAGAAATTATCGACAACAAAATTAAACGGTTTATATAACTACTTTACCTTTCATTGTATAAATTATCTTTGCTTTTTCCTGACTAGATTTGTATCGGCCTCCCTTCTTCTAACGGTCCCCTGATTTTGGTAGTTGCCCACCGTGGTGGGCCATGACCAATACCAGGTGGTTACTTATTTTATGATTATATTTCATCATCACAAATGTCATGTTGTTTTGCTTGTTCATTTGATTGAAATGTTTGCTTACTATTTCATACATTAATACTACCTTTGTTATAAAAAAAAAAAAAAAAAATTGTAATTACCCTCTGTACATAGCTTTTCTTGTGACAATAAAGTACTCACTTGAAAAGTTAAAAAAAAGGTATTTTTTTCTTTTTTTAGTTAGTTATTACATAAATTAACATTACAATTAGTGCTGGGATGGTTAAACGAAAAAAACAGCACCAACCATTTAGTAATTTGCTAACCGGCTAACCAAAGCCGATATTTAAAAATAAACACACAGCAATTTTGGAAAAATCTACCGACTATTTTCTTGTTCTCTTTTTTTGTAGACTCTTTTTTCATTATTAAACAATCATTATGGGAAGTTTATTGATGTTTTTCGATAACAAATTTATACACATTATTCCATTTGCAGAATTAAATTCAATTAAGTTGATAAAATAATAAAAAGAAAACAAATAAACTACTTAAGAATAACTGGATCTCTTGCCTCAAAATCAAAAGTAATTCATTTTTGTATTTAAATTAACTGCAGTGCCTGAAAACCTTTTTCACTCGATTTCAAATTCAAGGCATGTTTTTAATAAAAATTACGTTATTCAAAATAATATGCTTGGGTGTCTCAGAATAATTTTTACCAAAAGTGCAATGCTGAGTGTTGACAACTTTCATTTTAAAAATTCTGCAGTTTTGACATCAATACATTAGTATAAATCTAATCTTAAAATCTTCTAATCTGGTCTGTGCTCTGACCATTTTGTTAAAAGTACGACTGTTGTTTCTGAATAATGGACACATCAGGGTATTTCACTGCAGTGGTAACTTCTAGTGTCTTGGGTTCCTCTATACATTCACTATTGAGTCATGTCGTACTTTGGGTGGCTTTCGTTTCTTTTTACGCTGGAAGATAATAAATAAATTATTTCAATTTCAAGTGTTTGTTTACACATACTCTTTCAATAAAAACACAAATCTATGTATTGCCAAAAATATAATTATTATGAGCCCATCAATAACACTTATTCTGGAACTTCTGGCATACTTCTAACAATCAATTTGTGAAATGTCTCATTTTAAGGTGATTAACTTCCTCACTACAAGAGAAATACAAGTAGCCAGTGAAGAAACAAATACATGGACCATACATCACCTACTTTATGTGACACTGTAAAAGTATAGGTATATAAAAAATAAAATTAAAACGGCTTATAAATAAAATACTTTTGTTTGCCGACTGGATAGTGGGCCTGGGACCCAAAATTATTAACATCTCCAAAATATCTGATGAAAAGTAAAGATGCAAATACACTAAATGGACTTAAGTGCAGTACATATGTGAACCGCTCTACAAAAACGAGTATTATGTCGCACAAATACAAAAAATTGTTATATATATAGTTGAATTGGTCACATTACAAGCTTTAATTTGGTACAGGTTTGACCTCTGTGGCATTTTGTATTCTGGAGATATATTAATAATTTGCATATTCATATTTTACAATGTAACGAAAGTGCTTTCAGAGATACAGCCCTTTAAACATACTGAGTGGAAAAAGAAATGAGCTAAAAATAAACTCTCTTGAATGCCCATAGCAACAGTTATGTTATTGATAGCGGGTGTTAAAACCTTATCACTACGAAAGCATAACATTGGTGTGTTTTTTTCATCTTTATTAATCAATATTAATATTTCTGAAAATAAATTATGAAAATATTGATATTATAGAAGCCAACAAACCAAACAAAAATAAAATATCAGTTTGTGAAGATTTGTTCACCCGTCTCCACATAGAACAGCCCTTTACGTGTAATAGCATAGCGCGACTTAATACCCTTTTTCGTAGAGCGGGTCACATATGTCACATGTAAATATGTATTAATGCGAAAATTGGTCGATTCATTTAAAAACACGTATGTGTACATGAATTACTTAATATTTTAAAGTCAACTCATTTTAATCTTAAATTATAAGAAAAATTACCTTCTATAGATGTACTGGAAAGTCATATATTGTAGGCACAACATCTGCTCTGACAGTCTGAACCTTGTAACTGTAGTTTGACCCGTTCTATTTTAAAGCAAGATTCTGCGAAGTAGTCTGAGCAAAGCACAAATTTCATTGACGGTTCATACACAACACACATACTCATGTAATACTGCGGAACATATACATGTACTGTACAAATGCCGCATTCAATGAGAATGGTGTAAATTTCCATGCATTTTCCCACAGAAAGACCTATACATGTATATGTCATACCTTAACCTGCAGTAATTCTTCAAGTTTGTTATATTGAGAGGTGATGACTTGAGGAAGGAACATTTGTGGCCCAATATCTAAAAAAAACTCCGTATATTGCTGTGTGTACGATATGGGCTATTCGTACATACAGGGAATAGCAATTCAGCATATTGTTTCACAGATTGGGGTCACGTCTGTGAACGAAATGTCACACAATTCAAGATCTTTAAGATGATGTAAAGATTGTGAAAATATCTTTTGTGGTTCATGAGATATGATTTTTTGAAATATTAAACTTTAATTTGGTGTAATTTGATATCTGATGACCTCACCAAGAAGAAGAAGAAGAAGGAAAAAACAAAAACAAAAAACACGAACAATAACAAGAGGTGTTCGCGCTATAGCTCAAACACCTAATGAACACAAGAAATATAAAATAGTGTATAATGCAGCAGGGGTGACAAATTATGGCTCAATGGCAAAATGTAGTAATGTGAACAAAGAAACTTTTTTGGGAGTTGGGTTCGCTTCAGAATTCCATATTCACACTTTATACAGATGCTCATATTGATGTCCCAAATGCAAAGGCAGATCGCTACGCTTGTTAGCTTGTAACGAAAGATGACGTAGTCTTTACTGAGCAATTTGACAGTTGGAGCTTACTTGCCAGTGTTTTAGTCGAGACCACCATGTCCTAGACCTGGAGGTCTGATGAGACCAGCAGGCAAACAAGCACACTGATATACATTGTTATTAATGCATGGTTGAGGTATCTTATTGGAATTGTTTTATTGACTGCAGTTGTCGAGGGTTACCACTTGATAACAACTTTTTAGACACGCTAGAATAGGCTGGATACCCAACTGGCGTTTCTTTTCTAAACGACAGGCAAGGTATAGAATCGGTTATTGTAAATAACTAAATGGACAAATTTTAATTTAAATCGTGCTGAGTTTATTAACAACTGCGGATTTTACTAAATACATAAATTATATCTGAAATGTTGGAATTTGTTCAAAAAGTGAAATAATTTCCAGTTCGTAATTCCACTTGAGAATATGGAAATTATGCTTGTTAGAAATACAGGGTAGGCTATGTATACACATCATAAACTGGGGAATTGCCCTATATGAACAACATGGATGAATAAGATTGACACCACTGGTGTTATTTTAACACCCATTATTGCAAGGTCAAGTAATAAACTGTCCTGGGCATTTATAAATGCAAGGTAAAGCGCAGTGATCGACCATTATCGAGTATTTAGCTGATATGTCATCACACGATTTTTACTTGTATAATAGTTATATTCACTCTCCATTAGTATCAGGAATAATCCAGCACATGGTACATGCAATACGAAACTACAGCAACAATAATAGTAAACAAAAGTGTTAATGTACATTTTAGAACAACAAAAGCATTAAGGGGGCATTCTCACGAAAAAATATAATTATTTTGTATTTATTAGTTGGATCAAACTGGTAACAGATCGTCACTGTTTTCACGAAGTGCAAACTGGGCCACACAGCACAAAATACACGTTTCGAGATAATCGAGTTTTAAGTTGCTCACTTTTTGAAATTGTAGTTTCACCATCATTAACGGAGAATATTGCCCAATTATGTGAAAGTACAGATTTCAAACTTCTCAAATGTACAAGTTATTCAACGATTATTTACGGCGTAATTGATTTATTAATACAATTGTCCTTTCGTGAAAACGCTAGAAACGGCTTATTTTGCTCTCAATTGTCCCTTCGTGAAAACGGAAAGGCAGCATGCGCCACTACAGACCTACAGGGTGTCGTGGCCGAGCGGTCTAGCTTACCGGATTCAAGTTCTGGTGTTAGCAACATAATGTGGGTTCGAATCACGGCCGTGACACTTGTGTCCTTGAGCAAGACACTTAATCATAATTGCTTCTCTCCACCCAGGGGTTAAATGGGTACCTGTGAAGGCAGAGTTGGTTTGCTCTATATGCGCTAGAAATGGCAGCAATTGAGCTGTATACTCCCCAGGGAGCTGAGATGGTTTCAGGAATGATTTATGAGCCTTATGAGCCTTATGAGCAGGGATAATAATGTAATGCGCCTTGAGCACCACTTAGTTGGTGGATACGTGCGCTATATAAATCCACACATTATTATTATTATTATTATTATAAATAGCTCGATCCAATTGGCACTTCGTGAAAACGGAAAGGCAGCGTGCGCCACTACAGACCTATAAATAGCTCGATCCAATTTGCACTTCGTGAAAACGGAAAAACGCCTTGCGCGTGAGTTTTGTCCTTACAGCGATTAGTATGTTAGATGCCGGTTCTAGGACAAGTACCCCAAAACTGGGCGTAGCCGGCATCTAACATACTACTCAGCGCGTGTACAAAACTATGCGGATTTATCGACATGTTGTGAACCAGTGTGAAGCTGGCACCCGTATAATTCTGGATTTGTACGCACGCTATGAGGGAAAATTGGGGACGAAGCAGTTTTTGCGTTTTAACGAAGAGACAATTGTGAGCTATTTATAGGTCGGTAGTGGCGCACGCTGCAATTGGGAAAGTTATGTTGATTTGAGCGTTTTCTCGAAGGGATTATTGTCTTAAATTATTAATTATGTTGTGATTAATCGTCCCTTTGTTGAAAAGTTGACACATTTGGAAAGTTTGAAATCTGTTCTTTCACATAGGGCACACATTTTACATGTATCTTGCGTCTTGAATGTGACATGGTACGTTTAAAACATAGATATTACTTAAAGCTCGATACTGTGTGGCCCAATTGTCACTTCGTGAAAACGCAAATTGGTCATGAGCACCCATTTTGCCCTTGGCCAATTAGTGTAATTACAAAACTAATGATTTTTAGACCCTGTAAATTTGTGGGATTGTAGATTTCAATGAAGTAATTCACAATATCGAAAAAAATCAAACTCGATAAAAAATGTGATTTTCCCCAATTGGCACTTCGTGAAAACGGTGACGAGATGTCAAGACCCATGAATCCCGTATTCCTGATTTGTCTGTGCTATTGAGTGCCGTATTAATTGCCACTTACCTTCTCCTTTATCAGTCTTGCATGTTTGTGTTGGTTGCACGGTGGAACACCCGAGTGTCTGCAACATTCAAATATAACAATATTCCCGATTATGTTACAAATATTTAGTACAATGGGAAAACATATAATTACAAGGTATATAACTCACACAAAGATTCTTTATTGTCATTTGAATTACACAACTTACGCGACCGCTTGGACATTTTTTAGGCAATGCTTACAGCATGACGACGGTTGCCATTTTTTTAATATTTGAGGCATTGATTTAATTAAGTGACATAGTTGACAAACTTAACAAACAAAAGAAGACGGATCATAATAGACAACCAAGACAACCAAGCAAGCAAGCTAGAACAAAATTAGTAAATCATATCAAAGTGACAATATCATCACAATCAGAGTAGATCGTAATATTTTGACGTTTTCATGTGGGGTACATGCACATAATGTGTCTCATCCAGGATTTGGTCAATATAGGGTCGTAGTCCGGTGCATCCTAGGTCATACAGCCTCACCCCGCTTTTAGACACAATTTTGGGGCAAAACAATTGCGAGTTCATATTTTTTTTATCTAGCAGTAAAACATTATAATTATTACAAATTAAAAAAACGAACAATTCTGGATAGGGTTTTCACGGTGGGGGGGGGGGCTAAAATTTGTTGATTCTAGACGCTCTCTAATGCAATGTGAGTTTTCAGGAACAAGTTTATGATGTATTCTAACTATTCATGCAGGTGTGAATAGGCATCTCACCTTTTAATTTCCCTAACCAACAGACAACGATTTTGAGGGGTGGGTGGGGGGTGGGGGGGGGGGACTTTGGAAAAAATGCTCCCTGGATCCGCCCTTGTTCGCTACTCTGAATGTGCGAGTTTCGGTGTAAGGGACGGCATTATAGACACCGGGAATTGTTTGATTCATGATGCTCGGTAGTGTAGTGCATTCTGAGCACTTTATGACCACTTATTTGACTTGTTATGGGGTTACAAGAAAAACTGTAACATACCCCTCAGGATTCATGGTACACCTACTTAATTATTTGGGGTACTATTTTTTCATGGGCCATCAAAATAGTGGTGGGCACAATTAGTAATAGGCTATACTGTCCCACTTAAAAAAAAAAAAAAAAATGGGAATGCATATCCCTAACTGGCCTCAAATCAAAACCGATCGACGCCAAAGGATGGGGGAAATGGGTTAGTCTATTCTTGTTTCATGTGTACCAGCAAGTACAGTCTTCCAAGATAGATTCGCCTCTGTGTGAGCGTGTAGCTTTGGGCAAGGAGCCTGCCTTACATCATTCAGAGTCACGAAAACTGTTAGACTCTGGACGCTGTGTGGTGCATTCTGATCGCTTTATAAATATTAGTGTTGCAAGAAAAACGGTAGCATGGGGGCGGCATTTGATATACTGCCACCCCACCTCGTCCCCCACCGATCGATACCCATGGGTATACGAGTACTACAACTCTGCAACTAAACTTGTAGTAAAGGTTAACTGTGTTCATTATCATATATATATATATATATATATATATATATATATATATATATATATATATATATATATATATATATATATATATATATATATATATATATATTTATTTCATACACATTTATTTCCATTTCGCAACTCCAAGTAACAAATAAATAATTACTATTATAGTATTTTAATAAATAAGCGTACAAAATAAAGTGGTTTAAGCTGTATTGCCCGTGTTTTACCGGAAATATCCGGATATTTGTGTTTCCATTGAAACTTAAGTTCCTATTAGAAAGGAATACAAATACTTCGAAACAGATATTTCACAGATTAGTTGTCACAATCTTGATTTAACAGTAAAAAAAAGCCAAAATGCATTCATGAAGGGACCCTCCATAAATTAATTTCAGTATATATTTACTGTAGCCATATTTATCACGATTATTTTGAGAAATGTGGAAATGTGTCATTTTAAATCATAATGTCCGATAAAATAGCGAAAGTTGCTGTAAAATACCGAAAAAGTGAGTATACATGTAAAATATGGAAGTGAATCCAAGGCATATCCCGATAATATATGTACGGATACCTTAGTTACAGGGTAAGACAGACAAACAAACTGGCAAATAGACAAGAGGACAATGGTGTAAGGCAAACATATTAAATCAGTTGTTTATCACCCGACGCAAGAATTTCATTGACCAAATGAACTTTGATCAATTTAGATAATACAGGTGAATAATGTTAAATAAATGATCAAATAATGATCAAGTTATATCGTCAATAACCAAAATGAGGTATTTTCAGTTCAACTGGTCCACATTTCATTTTCCACAAATTACAATTTATTAGCAACGTCCGTTTATTTACAATTCTCATATCGTGTATATTGGTCAATGTAGAATTATTTGTGCCCTCGGGCCAAGAACTAAGTAGTGATAATTGGAATAAGGATATCTCGAAGGATCTCTGGTTAGTTCCAAACTTGTTTTCGCTTAACATTATTAAACAATTTTGTAATCACATATAGTATCTGTACAGCTGCCTTGGCCGTACGCGACGTACTACTTGCACACGGCTTTGCCTGATGATGATGTTGAAGTTCTAAAGGCGGGTGTGTTTGTTCCGCATGATTGTCTTGTTCGTAGCCATATTCATTATCAGGTCTTAACGATTCCAGACCATTAATATTTCACAGGTTCGAAGGTTTTCGTCATTTATTTATGAAACCCATAATTTGTATAATTGCAGTCTAAAAATTATGCTCTGATCTATTTGTTTGCAACAGAAAAGTATTACTATATAAATAATTGCCGGCACCAATGCTGTTTTGATTGATTAATTAATTAGTGTAATTGCCCATGTCCATGAAGATTAGCTTTGTGCATTTATTGTTGTTTCATGCAGGATGGCGTCATGTTAATTTCATCCACCACCCATCCGTCACTCAAGCGCGTTATAGCAATACATTTGTCAAGGGAGGGGCGGCAGTAAATTAAAAAAAAACTAAAAAACTACCAGGGTTATATAGGGCTGCTACGATACCATTTAGCTCAACAGGTGTATTTATCTCTCAGTTAAAAAAAAGAACAAAACCAGGTGCTAATCGTACTTGTGTCAAATGTGGAATATCTAGCAAAGATGGCGTTAGCGATTCCGAGGGTTGGCGCGTATTGGAGTGAGCTGCTCTCCCCTTGGGCATTTAATAAACAAACAAGCAAACAAACCACAAACCACAAACCAACCAACCAACCAACCAACCAAACAAACAAATAAATAAATGGAGATATGCGCGGCGGGTGGTCTGGAGTCCACAAAATTGTCCCGGATTTTTAGGTGTTCGGGTGACAGCGCGAACACCTATTGTTTTTGTACTGTTTTTTTTTTTTTACTTCTTCTCAGTGCCGATTTTCCGGCAACAAAGGCATCCTTGCTAAGCATATACAGCCTTCAAACTTGACACATGGACAGAACATAACAAGCTGACGAAACTGTTGCTATGACGTCATGATGATGCCATCAGGTGTCGAATTACGCTAAATCAAAGTTTAATATTTCAAAAAATTATATCTCATGAACCACAAAAGATATTTTCACAATCTTTGCATCATCTGAAAGATCTTGAATTATGTGATTTTTCGTACACAGACGTGATCCCAATCTAACCTCTCCTTCCGGTTGAAACCGGAAGTTGAATATTTCAAAAATTCATATCTCATGAACCACAAAAGATATTTTGACAATCTTTGCATCACCTTAAAGATATTGAATTCGTACACAGACATGACCCAATTTGACCTCTCCTTCATTATCATTCAGAAGTACTATATGCACAGCCCATTTCGCATGTGAACGGCCTTGAAGGTCTCTCACACCACACACAGACAATAGGCCTTGTTTAAACAAGTGTATACAGTGTATACAAGTGTATCATACACTGTATATGCAATATCTAATTAGAATATTACAGTTTACGGTAATTTCACTATCATTGTCCTTTATTTCAAGCTGTTATTTTTGTACACAGTTTTGGAATTGTTAGCGCTTGTTCTAAATCTAAGAGTGAATTCTAACAGATCGTTTTTTAAGTTGGCATTCATGACTTCAGTAAACTCATCGTGAAATATGATGTTTCACATCTTATCGCGATTGATGCAGTCAAATTAACAGTCATCGATGTGCAGAGGATTTTTTAAAGAATTTATTTCTTTTTTCTTTCGTTTCTGGGCAATCAATTTCAGGGTAACAGTTTTCCAATGCTGCCTTGACAAAAGGTTTTCAGGCACTGAGTTAATTTAAATACAAAATCAATTAAATTTGATTTTGAGGCAAGAGATCTAAATATTCTTTTTAACTTATGTATTTTATTTATTTTCTTTTTATTATTTTATCAACTTAATTAAATTTACTTTTGCAAATGGAATAATGTGTACAATTTTTAAACGAAAAGCATCAATAAATTTCCCACAATGATTGTTTAATAAACAATGTGGCAAAAAACAGTCTGGGTAAATTTTTCCAAAATTGTTGGGTGTTTACTTTTAAATATTGGTTTTGGTTAGCCGGTTAGCAAATTTCTAAATGGTCAGTGAATTTTGTTTCATTTTAATTTATGCAATAACCAAATGATATGTTTCATTATCATTAATAAATAAATTAATTAATTAAAAAGATTAAGGCCTAAACATTTTAAGCATTATTCTGGTACAGAACCTTACAACTTAACACATAGTTAGACCTTAACATGTAGTTTTATCCTAAGTTGTGACGTCATGGTTAAGGCATCAGATATCGAATTACACTAAATCAAAGTTTAATATTTCAAAAAATCATATCTCATGAACCACAAAATATATTTTCGCAATCTTTGCCTCATCTTAAAGACCTTGAACTGTGCCACATTTCGTTCACAGACATGACCCTAATCTGACCTCTCCTTTCTTTCGAAACCAGAAATGTTTAAGTGAAGATATATTCTGAATCACTATTCTGTAAATGTATACTTTTTGCTATCTTGAGAAAAAAAATTGAATTTTACCAAATTTGGCACAATTGACACCGATATTATGAGGAAACATTTTGTGAAGTATGAATGACTTCGCTTGATTGAACCGGAACTTACGGTTGGAAGAATTTAAAATTATATTGGATGACTGAACCAGAAGTTAATGTATTCAGTATAGCACATTATATGTTATAAGTTTTGAGGCTTTGCATGGTGGAATATCGATATCGTTTCGGTTTGCGGTAACACCATGTGTTTATCTCAACTAACGTGAAGCTGAGGTACAGGTTCTGAA
The DNA here is from genome assembly GCA_029582265.1 of Zoroaster sp. YZ-2022. Classification (NCBI taxonomy): domain Eukaryota; kingdom Metazoa; phylum Echinodermata; class Asteroidea; order Forcipulatida; family Zoroasteridae; genus Zoroaster; species Zoroaster sp. YZ-2022. Next base: position 29,306,514 of record CM055829.1, on the reverse strand, counting down.
AAGAACCGTATCGCACAACTCGTATCTCAACCTTCGTAAGTGAGAAAGGTTCAAGGGAGAACCAATTTCGGGCAACTCGTTTTTCTCTACTGTCGCTAAGTGAGAAATATGGTTCAGGGAGAACCATGGGGACTTCACGGGTTATATAATACCTGTACCTCAGCTTCACGTTAGTTGAGATAAACACATGGTGTTACCGCAAACCGAAACGATATCCACATTATATGTTATTTTTATTATATATTATGAAAACTCATACCTCCTGAGGTAACTCGTCTTTTATTTATTTTTATTTTTATATTCTATGACCACAAAAATATCAAATTTAAAATAAAAAACATAGTCTTCCAAGTCACACTTGTTAATTTCTAACTTATTGCTTAAATCTCACAACTTTTCCAAGTTCAACAGTCAATATCTCAAGAACTAAATGACCTATTAGAAAGGAAATAAAACATAATTGAATTCCTTACTTTAATAGCTTGTAATTCTTGTGAAATGAGTTACCATAAATGCTTTGATGGTCAAATTAGTCGCACACGAAGTAACGATTTTACCAATTTTAAAAGGTCATATCTCATAGCTTCAATTTGATGTATAACTTGACAAATTTGGGGAAAACATTTCAAATATGGTGTTATAGCTAAACATATGGATGATGATGGACATATGTATACTTATTATTCCAAGATATTTATTTCATGAAAAATCAGGCATTTGTAGTATACGATGACTTCCTCAGTCATGTTAGCTAGGATCACCCTAGCTACAGTCATGTCAGTCTGATCTTGTCAACTCCCCTATTAGTGACCAACACGGTCATAGTACATGCTCAGTGGCAACTATCGTCCATGTACGTAATTCGCCGCACTCGTGAAATGACGCACTTACCTTTGTCTTAGCATTTCTCAGAAATTAGTGAAAATGTATGATTTACTGGAAAGTTAGTGCTTGTGAAAGTGGAAAAAGTTGTTTAACCACTGATTTTACTAGATACAAATAGTAAGGGATTTACATGACCTCAGCATTTTTTTCATGAACATCTGTGATTTTATTGTTCTGTGCCATCAACAAGCTGTTGTCAGTGGAAACCAAAAGATATGAATGCTTTGCATTTCCAATGATTTTTTAAAGGTTCTGTGAAGAGTGTATTTACCAGACTTTATTTCTTGGTGCTGTTATATTGATTGGTATGAACTAAAAACAATATTAAATGTTTTTTTAATCGAGTGGATTATTAATGGTTTATCTAATAATCAAAAATTTACCCCCCCGAAATGTCGAAGTTTTAACGAAACGTTCGTGACGTACACAAAGGCAGAGAATTTCTACGCAACGCAAGCCCCCATCATGCGGTCGGAAAACACATCGAAGGCAATGCTAACATTACAGTGTTATTTTATGAAATAACAGAAACAGTCGAGTCAAAGTTCTGATCATTTACTCAAAAGAACTCAAAACAAGCGCAGGCATAATGAGAAAGGTTTAATGTTTTTATGTTTATCTTGCAAGGATATAAAATCAGACACGATGGTTTTATTAGCCCTGAGGTTAAATTGCTACAATGTTTACAATTTAAAAACATTAGGAGTACAAACAATTACTGTAAAAAAAGTTACCGACATAGAAAACTACATAAAAACACATTTGAAAAATGGTTTAAAATGTTAACAGCATTTTTACACATTTCAAAGTTTTAAAGTACTTTGTGCAAAAATTTTAACCATCTTTCATTTTATTGGTTTTTCAAGAATATTGATTAAAAGTTTTGAGAGCGTCTCCAAATTATACCATTTTATTTTAAAAATCTAAAACAATATTTTTATTTCAAGATTAAAAACAATTTTACAACCATCTGGAATAAGATGAAACATGATTCAACTGTTTGTCTTCTTGGGTACATTTTCTGTGCCCCATCGACTTTAACAGTTTGGGGGTGAGGCATTATACCAACATAGATTTTTTGATGACCACAATTCTGTGCGTCTCAAAAAACGGCGCTCAAGACGTCCACGCATATGATTACGCATTGAAATTCATCATTTTACAAGAGAATCCTTCACTGAAACAAACTGAAACACCAAACTGCTAATTTCATTTGTAAGTTACTGTCCAGTTGATTATACATCCTTAGGTGCATCATTTAGGGTAAATTGAGGATATAATAAGTTAGGATTCTTCTATTTTCTGAAGGGGAGGATTTTTAGAAGGGAAATAAAGTCCGAAAACCATCATAAAAGTAAGTTTTAAAGATAGTTTTCACTTTCTGTAACCCCAAAAATCGATAGAATAATTTTTTAACTGGCAACTGGTAAGTGGTTGCAAAATAATTATTTAAAAAGCCTTCAAAAGTGGCGGTTGGATATGACATTTTGTTCCGCCTCGGCCTTATCAGGGAAAGAATATCGAACCCAACGTCATCAAAGTTTAGAGCGCCCCCAGCGGCAGTTTTAAAAAAGGGATTATTTTCCAATCTCAGAAATTGACCCAAACAAAGCAGGTACTAATGTTATTTTTTTCATAATCATAAGGAGGTCATGTATGACCTTCAAATCACCTGATCTGACCTTTACTTCCTGTCCAAACAGGAAGTTCAAATTCAACACATTCTAACGCAAAATTGATATGTCTTTTGAATATGAAATTGATATTGTTATTATAAAAGATGATAAACCCTTGCGATATTGACATCATCAATGATAATTTTATTGAACCAGAAGTTCACACGAACACCGTGTGTTTGTTCCAACAAACACTTCAGCTCTAGTTTATTTATTTATTTATTTATTTATTTATTTATTTGTTCTCTGTAATGTTTTTTTTCTTTACCCTTGTCTTATCCCTAGGTTGACGGGCTTGAGCAGGTCTCGTCGCTTCCTAGACGAGCCGTGGTGATTTTCGCCGCCCAAACCCGCCACCTATCCCGCATGGGGGACTGGCAGTGGGCACTTTTGTGCCCACACCAGACGCTAAGGAACCCATGCCCCCTCCCTGCTCCTCCCCTTTCTCCTCCCCCTCCCCTCCCCAAGACAAGGGTATCGATAAATTCAAAATGTACTTTACTGTTTTTCATCTTTGCTCTACTACCCTCAAACCCCTTTTTTCCCTCCCCTTATGCCCTGTTGCTACCCTTTGGAAGGACGTGGGGTTTTCCAGCTTCCGAAGGTAGCAACTTGGCCTTTGTGGCATTTTTTAGTTAAAATATTGTTTTTTCTAGTTTTCATTGTCTTAATTCACAAGTATTAAGGTACTGAATGTATTTCTTTATAATTCTTAAAATTGTGTATATATCTGTATATATGCTGCTATTTCAAGGAATTTGAAATAAAGTTTTCCTTTGAAAAAAGTAAAAAAAAGTATTTATTTATTTATATATTTATTTATTTATTTATTTATTTATTTATTTATTTTTTTTTTTTCTTTTATTTTTTTTAATTATTATTTTTTTTTAATCTAGGCGCTTTCTGATGCAATATGAGAGTTTTCAGGACCAAGTTTGTTAAGTATTCTGGCTAATGATTCCGATGTGAGTAGGTACCCCCACCTTTTAATTTTCCAACCCAACCGACTACGATTTTGAGGAGGGAGTGGGCTGCTCTGGAAAAAAATGTTTTTAATTCAAAGATGCCGCTGAGCTGCGTATTAAGCGCTTTGTGACGACTTATTTTACGTTTTATGAGATTGCCAAAAAATCCTCTTGATTCTGGGTATAGGCCATACCTATTTGAGGCAGAATGTTTTAAGGGCCATCAAAATAATGGGGGACACTTATTGCCATTCCCAACTCTCAAAGTGGGCAATGCACGTCTCTTATTGGCCTGAAATTAAAACCGATTGACGACACTGGGCGGGAAAATGGGGTGCTTTGTTCCAGTGTCCCAACACGGTCTGCCTTACATTTTATACACAGGGTGACAACAATTTAGTCTGGACTATGGTGCATTATGAGCACTATATGGAGTGTCGTGGCCGAGCGGTCTAGCGCACCGAACTCAAGTTCTGGTGTAGCCAGCAGCAGGGTGTGGGTTCGAGCCCCCGGTCGTGACACTTGTGTCCTTGAGCAAGGTACTTAACCATAATTGCTTCGTCCTTCGGATGGGACGTAAAGCCATAGGTCCCGTGTATTGTGTAATGCACGTAAAAGAATGCGCCTTGAGCACCACTTAGTTGGTGGATACGTGCGCTATATAAGTCCACACATTATTATTATTATTATATGAATAGGTATGCTTTTGGTGTTGCAAGAAAAACGTTAGCCTACTCCTCAGTAGTCAGGATAGGGTAACATTTATAGTTATTTTAGTTATTTTTATGGGCCATCATAAAGTGGCGGGAGGGTGGCATTTGATACACTACCCCCAATCTAAAATCGTGAAGGGGACATGTTCCTTCCCCGTCCCCCACCGATAAACACCTATAAGTACAGATACAGAAGTGGTTAATCGCAAAATTAGATGAAATTACAGAGTAGGAGCCTACCTGTAATTGAGTATAGGTGTATATCCAGCCATGGCGTTCATTCAAGTCACCCGAGTAGTTGTAGTGAGTAACATTGCTGAACTCACACAGGCCTCTCAGTGATTCGTAATTTGATGACATACAGTCTGGATGAGCCTTGCACGCATCATGGCAGATCTTCTGGTTTGTGGCGTTAGTGGTCTTGTAGACATTCCCCGTCAAAGTAAAATCAATGATACCACACCAAATTGAGGGTATAGATTGAGGGGTGGTAATCCCAGCCATCATGGACTCATTAATCACACTTCCATTTATTATAACAGGTAAAAGGAAAATAACCCAGTGGCTTAAGACTGCACCCAGCATTATGGACATATTCAATACTGGTATGCCGTCACTACTCTGTGAAATGACAAACTGAACAACAGGTTGATCAAACGGAATGTCTGCAAACGCAGTCAAGTAACGTTCCTGATTGAATTATAATAATAATAATAATAATAAAAGAAAAGAAAAAAAGAAAAAAAGAGAAGAAAAAAAACACTCATTACAATGCAAAGAAATTTGAATATTAAATTAGAAAATTATATGGATACCATCAACATGACGCACTGTGTGCGTGTGTGCTGGGGAGGCATACTGGTGGTACATTCGCATCTTCCTTTTTTCCCGCCCTTGCCCGGTCTGTCAGTGCAGCACACACAATTATGCAGCCTATTTATGGTTCCTTACTGTTATAAACATTGCAAAAAAACATTCTTATTATAGAGCATGGGGCGTGCACTGAAAATGGGTTCAGAAAGTGATTTTCGTGGCGCACATCAGGTATGAGCGTGGAACAGTTTAATTTACTAGGTAATTACATGTAGATTGCTAACATATAAATCCACAATCACGAAACTTGTCAGTTTTGCAATTTATTATGACATGGCCATTCTTAAAGAACTATGTACATTTCAATGGGGATTTTTGTACATAAATCCGAGTAGTTGAAATGGGCCGTCTTTTTTATGTTTCCCTACACTGAGATGTCAAATCGTTCCAGTGGGGTGGGGAATGAGTGTGGTGAAGGGATGTTCAAGATTTTGGGAAATATCTGATGATTTCATTTCAAAAGAATCATATATACCGTAATTATTACCAAGAATTTGCCTTGAACAAACTGACTGCTCCCTGCATGTGTGATGCTCAAATGCTCCACTCCATCTCTCATCTTATGGCCTTGTTCCCCCACTCTCTTTGGACCACCCTGGATCTACCCACCCTTGCCTACCCCAAAGGCCAATTTGTGATGTATTTGTTATAACATACTAATAATCAATTGGAAAGAATGTCGTATCTGACCGCCACTTTTTAAGGGTTTTTTATTTATTTTTTGTAACCACTAACCAGTTAAAAAATTATTCCATCGATTTTCGGGGTACAGAAAGCGAAAACTATCTTTAAAATCCATTTTTATGATGGTTTTCGGACTTGATTTCCCTTCTAAACAAATCTTCCCCTTCAGAAAATAGAAGGGTCCTATTATAGTTGCTACTGCGCATGTACAATGACCATGTTGGTCACTTATGGGGAGTTGACAAGATCAGACTGACATGACTGAGGAAGTCATCGTATACCAAAAATGCCTGATTTTTCATGAAATAAATATCCTGGAATAATTTGAAGTATATGTCCACCAGTTCTTTTCAGAACTAATTACTACTCAATTGAGATTCCACATGGTGTCACTGCAATTAGTCTTACTTATCATCCTCACCATGCAAAGCTACAAGTTTTACCTATATGTCCATCATCATCCCTATGTTTTCCACCTTACTAGTAGGTTAGGTAAGATTACATTATTGGTTTATTTAATGAGAAAAAGTGGCAGTCGGATACGACATTCTACCCAATCAATTTAATATATAATAAATGTAATAAAAAAAAATGAAGGTCTAATTTGCAATGAAATTAATAATTTTTCCTGAAGAATTTTCACCTTTCACTGGTGAATACAAAAGATTCTTAATGGATTAAACTCTGATATATTCCTCTAAAATACATGTTTACATGCCTACACTAAGCTTGGGTGACTTGAACCAACACTAGTACAATGCTAGTACACGGCAAGAATTGGAACAAAGATTTTTAAGAAGCAGGTTGCAGCAGCAAATATAAACTCACCATACTCCACACGAAACATCTTTGTCCATCTGAAAGTTAATCTATGACTGAGTTTGTTTAAAGGGTCTATGAAAATTGTATTGTACACAATAAGGTATGCCTATTGGAGAATATATTTGCCCTTTGTCCTTTTTTTCTGCGTCCGTTTGTACAATTAAAATATATATATATATATATATATATATATATATATATATATATATATATATATATATTTAGGGGCCGCCGCGCTCCTCTCATTCCTCCTTATTAACATAAAATCTGTGACGTATACCTGGGAGATTTCAGCACTAACCCGTGTTTACGTGGCACTCTGTGTCATGCTGTAATTACTATTGAAGTTTCACGAAGTTTTTTAATGTCAACAGTCTTTCCCTTTTTGGTTCTAAATACCGTAACGTACTCAATTATTATTATTTTTTATTTCACAAATAACCCCTGCGGTTGTCCGTTGGTATGTTCCGATTCAATGGAGGCGTGCGCTGCGTTTCACGGTACCGCAGGCATGGTCGGGCTGGTGGTGATCACTGATCTCTATTATATATCAGTGTGACACTAGCCAAAGGACAAGACGAGGAAAAAAGGCTTCTGTTTGATGATCAATACTTTATTGGAAACTGCATATAAAAGGATAGAAGGATAGAAAAACTGTGTGTAAATTGATTTAAAATAATGTGTACAAAAGTTATTAAATACACTAGGATAGAAGGAGCAATTTTGATTGCGTCTCCTCTGCTTCAGAAAAACTGTGTGTAAATTTGGCTCATGTGAGGGCGCAACAGAATTTGGGTTAATTTGCATAAGAAAGGTGATTTAAATGTAACGAAAGGAAAACGGCGAATGAATATCAGAATTAAAGGAAAAGCAATGAAATTAAATAAATAAAAGGGGGTAACTGATTGTCTGTCACATCAGTATAATAGAGATCAGTGGTGGTGATCGGTGCTTCCAAGTACATGTTATTACGTAATTCGTGTGCCACACACACGTTGCTAGCAGTAGCAGTTCATGACTTTTATTATCTAGTGGCAACAATGATGGCCAACAATAATGGGTTAAAACGGCATGTCAGCAAACGATGAATACCTTTCTCTCGAGTAATCTACTTACTCTCGAGTAATCTCCAGTCTAACCCATGGTTAGACTGGTACCCGTACCGCCTCTGGGCACCAGATCATGCCGCCAAGCGTAAGGCTCCCTGTCCAGGTGTACGTCACGAACAGCGCCACCTCGCGTCGTGCAAAATTTGAAACAATTTTTTAAAAATTTAATTAGAATAAAAAAATCCACTCAAGACACAAAACAAAGTTAAAATTGTTTTTTATTCATATCACACTGATAAAATAACAATAACAAATAAATTAAGACAAAAACACACTTCATAGAGACCCTTTAAATATAGGTTTTCCAGGCCAAGTTCGTCAATAATAAACTCAAATTCGTTTTCGTGCGTTCGTATTAAAGCAATTTTGCTAATCCGGTTGCTCTCACGAATTAAGAATTCAGGCATTCAATTTTGGTTTTAGACATTAAATTTCGGAATTGCGTCATTCATTTTAGTGGTGGACATCCGTCATTCAAATTCGCCAGATTGGCTTGAATGAGGATTTGCACTCGAGTTTCATTTCCAAGTTCGTTTAAAGGCAATCAATTTCGCAAAATGGGAATTCAATTTTTTTTTTTTTAACTTTGTTTTTATCAATTGTTTCCACTCACATATTTCTCAAGTAATGTGATTTTAGGGCATTCCGTGCTTGGAGTATATTCTCGTGTAACGACAACGACCTGCCGATCTTTATCTGTCAATTAGTGAATTGTAGTGAATTGTAGAAATGGAACTTTATCCTTCGACAAACTTTATAGGTTTTCCCGGTCAATTTCGGCAAATAAGCAGCCAATTTCACTTTCATACATATACATATTTAGCATATACGTCGTTCTTTTTAGTAATGCACATTCGTCATCCAATTTAGCAGAGTTGGTTTGACTGGAGATTGTCACTAAAATCTTATTTTCATTTTCGTATAACGAGCAATCAATTTCACAAAATGAGAATTCAAAAAAAAAATACGAGAAACAAATGCAAACAAATAGATTAATTGTACAAGACAACCGAATACGTTTGATATGTTTAATTTAATTCAAAAATAATTTTGTTTTCTTTATTCGTGTGCGTTTCTTGTACACTTTATATAGGGCCAATCGGTCTTACTTTCTCTGATTAATAGAATCTTTATTGGTTTTCTAATTCTGTAATGTGTTTTTGAAACATTTATGTTATATTGGACTGTTTCATTATAACCTGTTTTTATTGTTTGAGTGTGTCTTTATCATTTCTATGCTGGTTTCTTAATGTCCATTCATTCATTAGTGAACCGTTCAACCTTTAAAAATCTATTGAAAACTATAGTTAAACGAAGTTTAACAAAGCTTAACAATTAAGTTGCCTGCCCAATAATGAATTTGAATGATCAAATGCGCGCCGCGAAAAGCTCCTGCGAATTTGATTGCTGTTCGAGTGGATTGTTAAATTAGATGGTTGTTTTGTTTAAATCGCATGACGCAAGAGTACTAATTGCCTACTCATAAAATGAAATTGAATGATGATTTTGAGTACCATTAAATTGGCTGCTTATTTGCCGAAATTGACTGGGAAAACCTATAATAAAGTGGCAGTCTCTTACCATGAGTGAACCAATTCCTACTATGAAATTGAAACATGGAAAAACAAGTTTAACAGTGTGAATTGCTTGCCCAATAACGAATTAGAATGACTGACTGTACACCGCGGCAAGCGTAGGCGAAATTGAATGTTAATTTTTGTTAATTGCATGAATTAAATGAAATTGAATGATCGTTTAAGCAAATTGAATGATGATTTTGAGCAGAAATCGGTTTCGCGCGAAATTGATTGACGCTGCGTTGAAATTGGCTGCTAAATTTACAAACTTGGCTGGGAAAAGCTGTATTTCTTTAAATCTTGTGATCAGCACAGCGTTGGCATAACTAAAGAGCATTGGTAAAAATGCCTTAGAATAATGACCTTTTCCAAACATTTTGGGATACATTTAAAAAGTGTACGACACACTATTATTTGTAATTTATAAAAAATAAAATATTTAATTTTCAAGAAAAATTTTACAAAAGGTTATCAGCCTCATTTTATTTAATAACCTTTAGGGACAGTTTCCATTTCCCTCTTACAACCCATGGTTGTAGAAAGAGCGTGTGCACACACTTGTGGTTTAATTTATGTAACATTTTACGTTGATGTCAGAAAAACCGCGACGCGAGCACGTTGTCAAGGTTGTTTTCCAGCAGGCAAACCAGCACACGTAATGATAATGATGTATATTAATGCATGGCTGGTATCTTATTGTAATTGCTTAATTGACTGCAGTTGTCAAGGGTTACAACTTGATAACAACGCTAGAATTAGCCTTTCGTCATGGCCCACGGGGCAAGCCATAACACAACGCACGAATGGCTTCCCCACTCGCGATCGCATGGTCTTTTTTCGAGTGGTGTTCTGGGTTGCCACGCGCGCCTTGACTAAAACTAGTAAAAGCTACGCTAGAAAAGGCTGGATACACAACCCACGTTTCTTTTCTAAACATAATATTATTAGAGACCTTAATAATTTCCAGTTCAAAATTCCACTTTAGAATGAATACACATACTCCTAATGCATTTGCCCTATTTTTTTCATGAATGGCACAACAAAATAGAACATAGGCCTGCAGTAGGTATAAGTAAGACTAAATGCGGTGACACCATGTTAAATTTTCACAATGTGTCACCGCAATTATTCTTACTTATCCTCCTCACCATGCAAAGCTACAAGTTTTATACAGTAGGTATGCTCGCGGTAGGTATGGGAATTATGCTTGTTAGGGTAATAAGGGTAGTCTATACACATCAATAACTGAGATGTTAAAAGCAAAACCAGTGTAGTTCATTTTGGATATCGTCCAATATGAACACTATGGATAAATAAAGTGGATGTTAATTTAACACCCATTTTTTGCAAGGTAAAGCGCCGTGATGGACCCTGGTCGAGTGTTAGTTTTTTTGTTATAAAGTGACAGAGTTTGGCACTGCTTTGAAAATATTAAACTATCGGCAAGATTTCCTACTTTGTGACGTCACAAAATGTCAAAATATAACCACACGATTTTCACTTCAATATTAGTTATATTCATACTCAAACACAGGATACATATACAATCCAAACCTATGGCAACAACAACATTGTAAGTGTGTACATTTTATAACCCCCCCCCCCCCCAAAAAAAATAATAATAAATAAGTAAATAAATAAATAAGGAGGCATTCTCAAGAAAGCGGACACTTATACAGAAATGCCTTACACGGCAGACAGATAAACGTTATAAAACAAAGCAAAACATTGAGTGTTAAAATATGCTCCAGTTTAGTTCTCTCAGCACGTTTAATTGGATTTGTTGGTTTTTATTTCAATAATTATTTGTTTTAGAGAAAACAATTATTTTATATTTATTTATGGGAACCAATGTCAAGACCCATGAATTTCGTATTCCTGATATGTCCGTGCCATGGAGTGCTGTATTGCCACTTACCTTCTCCGTTTAATATCATTCTTGCATGTTTGTGTTGGTTACACGCTGGAACACCCGAATGCCTGTAACATTCAAATATACTGAACAGCAAAAGAAACGCAAGTCCGAGGACAGCAAAAGAAACGCAAGTCCGAGGTCTTGTCAAGTTTTCAAACAGAAGACAAACCATTTTGATTCTAATCACTCATTTAATGAAAAATGCTTTCAATTTGTGAGCTGAAAGTGACTGTTGAAATTGCATTGCAAGATTTTCACATTCAACAGTCACTTTCAGCTCACAAATTGAAAGCATTTTTCATTAAATGAGTGATTAGAATCAAAATGGTTTGTCTTCTGTTTGAAAACTTGACAATACCTCGGACTTGCGTTTCTTTTGCTGTCCTCGGACTTGCGTTTCTTTTGCTGTTCAGTATATAATAATATTCCCGATTATTGTACAGTTATTTAGTATAATGGGAAACATAATTTTGTATAATTACGAGGTTTATATAACTCACACAAAGATCATTCATTGTCATTTGATGTACACAAATGACGCGACCGTTTGGACATATTTACTTGATAACATTGTTAGACAATGCTTACAGTATGGGGACAGCGATCATTTTGTTGATAGACATTTAAGTGACATAATCACCATCAGAGCAAACTTTCAACAGGGCAAATTAGGACCAGCAGCTAGCATGCATACGGTAATAAAAATGAATTTTGGGATTTATATTCCTTTAAAAAAGTCCTCCACAGCCCATACATTATTATTATATAGAAAGGCTTTGCTTCTGAATTAGTTAACAAAAAATATTGCAAATTCTTTTACAAATATTTACAAAACCTAGTCTCGATCCCGATGCTACCTACATGGAAGGTGAGCCTTCTAACCACTAGACTACCATGCCACTCGAATTTGTTGGTGAATTCATTACAGAAGAACCCCTTTTTTAATTATATTTATAAAATGATACAAATTCTTTACCGCAGAAAAATATTGAGCAGGCCTGCGGGGTTCACTCGTCCCCACCGCCCAGTGCCGTAGCGAGCTGGGGAAGGGGTGTGGGTGTGACACCCCAAAAAAATTCTCAGTCGGCATTTAGAGCCTTGGTTGGCAAATCAAAGGTACTAGAACAAGGATTGGTCCATAATAAATTTTCAGTCGGCAAACCTAGAGCAATGGGTTTGCTGACTGCAAATGTATCATGTTTCTGAGCACTTTCCGATCCTAGACGCTTTGAATGAACAGTGATTTTACAATACGAATATACATGCAGTTTTAAATAGAGGTTACTGGCAATATGTTAAGAAACGATTTTGATTTTTGCTCGCAGCTTATGCCTAAACTTAATTGATCACCTTAATGAGTAGTTCAAAATCAAAGAGGAAACGATTTATAACCTAGAGTGCCTGAAATGTCATTCAGTCATTGGCGTCGATCGCTACTTAGAAGTGGGGCATAACAAATGAGAGTTTGTAATTTGTTTTTCTTGCAGTATTTAAAACAAAATAGTTTTAAAGAAAAATATAAAGTATTCTAGCTAATGATGCTGATGTGAATACCAAGTCCCCTGGATCCGCGATTGTGCGTCACTCTGCGTGTGTGAGCCCCGGTCTAAGGGAGGGCCTTAAGGACACCAGAAATTGTTTAATTCAATGTGCTCCTTAGTGCGTTCTCAGCGCTTTATAATGACTTCTTTTACATTTTGTGTGGTTGGAAGAAAAACTGTAGCATACAGGATTCAGTGGAGGTCTACATAAATATTTAGGGCATTATAAATTATTAGTCATCAATAGTGGGGAAAAACTAATGGTGTACTGTCCCCCATCCCCACTCTAAAAAGTTGGTAATGCACGTCTCTCAATTTGCCTCAATTTTTAAGAGTTTTCAGATATTAGTGTAACCGGGGGAATATACAACCATGTCGGTTATATTATGGACGCAACGTTAAAAGGAATTTCCTTATTGTAGTTGTACGTTTTGTATCTTGTTTGCTTAATATTAGCTATGTAGTGTTATTATTGCCTTCTCGTGTTACATTTTGGAATGTTCAGTTCGAGTATAAAACGCGGTAAAGCTAGGGGGTCTTGCCACCACTGAGGGTTATAATTATAACACCTACGTCCTTGTCTGGCCCGGTGGCAACTTTTTTGGGTTGTATAGCGGGTATACGGCGATTTCGAGCCTGGCTGGCACTTGCCAACGCGCTGCCGGTGACGGCGGTTGCGAAGGCGAACGTCTGTCCAGTGAGTCTTAATTTAGTTTCGTCTTTGTGTCAGGATGTTCTTCGACTATTGCAGTACATGTCTGATACAGGTAAATGATACATTTTTACAAATTTTTTTAATTTTATTTTCACTGGAAATTGTTTTTGTAATTTTTAGAGTTTAGTAGGGGAAAGATAAGTTTAAGTAAAGAAACATTTTCTTTTTGGTGTCGAGGCAAATTCTATAAGTGTTCGGTGAGCTTTGGGAATCGACGTCAAGTCGACCACAGCACCGGCTAGTTCATTAATTTAGCAGTGGGAAAAGTTACGATAACTTGGCATACGTCTCGGTGACGTGGTTGCGAAGATTAATGGAGAAAATAACTTCCATTCAGAGTGAGGCATAACTCGAAATAATTTCGTAAGGGGCTAGCTTTGTTTGGGATTATTGGTTATCTGACAGGCGTATTGGAATGAATCCTTTACAGGAGGCCGTCAGTATTTGTCACTTTGTATAGTGATGGCAGACTTTTATAATTTGTCGCCGTTGATGTCAATAAGTAAATTGTTGGGATGTTGGGAGAATTTAAACAAATAATATTTTTGGAAGACGGGAGAGGCATATAGATTAATCGAGTATGTGTTTTTATGTATTTTAAAGATATTTTAAAGAAGTGCGATGAAGTTGGTTTGGGTTGGAGATATTTCTTTTCGGCTGTAATTCGAAGTCAATTCGTACAGTCCGATTTGAGTAATCTGGTCTTCCCATGGGGATTGTAGTTTACGAATTTTTTTGTTTTTTATAGTTATGAACGATGGAAGTTCCGCCGTTTTGTAGAGGCATTGCATGCGAGTCCGTCATGGACATTGGCATATTTCTTGTCATTACATGCATAGATACTGACCGTGACCGCAGAACTTGAGCGTACTGTACATGATTACATGGTTTTTGGTTGTGTTTTAGCATATTGTAATTCACTTCATTTTAGACCATCGTCCACCTGCTGATGACTGCTGAAGGTTGTTTTAGCCAGAGACCGGATTTTATCATGGTGCCGAAATGGTGGGTCCGTGATCTGTAGACCCACTGTCGCTGGTTGGGGTATGTTTATGGTCCATTAGTTATTCCGTTGATTGGTTTATGGTTTCTTGCAAAGGGATCGGGGATCGGGGATCGCTCTTAACGTAAATGGCTGTTGGGTCTGGTATGATGTTTTTGTCGGAAAGCGCTATTATTGTTTATCATAATTATTGTTAATTGCGTCTTAATTCTTCCATTTCATTTTTATTATGTATACCATTTTGCATTAAAGAAACTTGTGGTTAACTGAATAATTCAATTAGATTGATATAGAACATGAGGTGAACCGTATTTTGTGCTGATTTAAAGTCGTTATTTTTCTGTTTGTTTTAACAGGTTTTTTTTGGTGGTTGGTTTCGGGTTTACGTTTTCATTTTGGTTGTAGTTCTCTAGATTTGTGATTTCATTAAAGTTCATTGGTCCACGGTATCCTTACTTGCATTCTGTGTATTATTCCTGGGTGTGCAAAGCTCCGGTTACATTAGGCTTGACTGAATCCTGCCCTCGGTTACAGAGACAATTTTCCTGCTAAAATTTGTGTTATGGCAATTGCACAGAAAGACAGTAATGTATCGATACTATAATATAGAACATAATTATAAACGTGTCTGTGTACAACACATGTATGCATACACAGTACAGAATCGTATGATCATAATCAGTATCCATTCGACTCTTCGAAGGCTATGTTGTTAGTGATAGGAAGCGCATTTTAGTTTTAATTTAAAACTTTTAAACAATAACTTCTCTTGTGCAGTGTTATGCAACATGGCCTATGTCAATGAAGTGGTGCTGTCAAACATACACACTGGCAGGAATTTGGAATGAAAAAGTACATTTTGATTTTGATACTGCCAGTCTAGCACCACCAGTGTACTATTACTCTATTCTAAAGGCCCTAGATGGAGATGGGCACAACTAACTGATCGTATAGGAATTCCATTTAATACTATTTCCAGGGAATGGTACATGTGTGTATTTTGAGTAAACGTTTTAATTTTCATGTATGTTCAAATGCCACTTACGTTATCAATTGTTTGACAGATGATTTTAACAGGGTATATGTCAACAACATACTTATTCACTGGATCGAAAATTATTCAGTGTCATTATTCATCGTACAATATTTTGATTTCCCCCCCCCCCTCCCCCCCCCCTCCGTTTCATTATATTATAATGAAACCAAAATGGAGGTTGGAAAATCAAAATATTATACTGGAATTTCTTGGTGGAGGGCTTAAGAAAGAGATTGGGCTCCTTTCAGAGTAAATATGAAACCGCCTCATGTATCTCTGCTTTGAAAAATTAGTGACAGCAAAATTTTACTTTTCCTTAAGAACGAAGTTACGAGGCTAGCCAAATTCTACTGATTAAAGTCAAGAGTTTTTGGTAAATGGAAATTTTCAAGGGCAAATTCCTGTTTGAAAATGCGACTCGCCGACTGGAGCTATAAGGTCATAGTAGGTGAGGGTATTTTGGAGTTTAGGCACGCCTATTTATGTTAAAGGTCCTGTGAAGAGTGTATTTACCAAACTTTATTTCTTGGTGCTGTTATATTGATTGGTATGAATTAAAAACAATTTTAAATGTTTTGTTTTGTTTTGAGTGGATTATTAATTGTTTATCTAATAATCAAAAATTGACCCCCCGAATTTTTGAAGTTTTAACGAAACGTTCGTGACGTACAACAAAGGCAGATAATTTCTATGTACCGTGAAACGCAGCGCAAGCCCCCATCATGCGGTCGGAAAACACACCGAAGGCAATGCTAACATTACAGTGTTACTTTATGAAATAACAAAAACAGTTGAGTCAAAGTTCTGATCATTTAAAAAACTCAAAACAAGCGCAGGCATAATGAGAAAGGTTTAATGTTTTTATGTTTGTCTTTCCAGGATATAAAATCAGACACGATGTTTTTATTAATGCGGAAAATTACCGATTTTGAAGCCGACCTATGACCAGAAACTGGAGAGTTTGTTGGCCTAATGAATAATGAATGAATAAATTAGTGTTGAATTAATTAACAACACGGGCGATTACTTATCCATAATAACAATCCTGTAAGACACTTGAATATGTTTACTGCGTAACGAACGGCAGACAATGGTGTAAGGGCTGCGGCGTTAATTCTCACTTCAAGTTCAGAGACAGCATGCAATATATTATTATTGTTGAACTCTTACCATCTATACACAATTATGCATGTATTTCACATTTCTCTCATAAATGAAGTCACTGAGTGAAGGTCACTTTTTTGCACCATGGAGCGTTCCATACTGTTGGCCTGCATGTATCTTTACCTGTCTTCATGTTACGATGGGACACATGGTTTACCACCGATCAGCCGATTGTGAACTTGGACCACCAACAACACCAAACATCACAGAGATTTTCATTGGACGGTGTTATGAGTACACCCATTGTCTGCAAGATGAAGATCAAAAATGGTGTACATGTACACATACCTTAAAGTGAGTATGAGTATATAATTATTGAAAACCATTGGCAATGTATATAGGACGGGTAGATATGACGGTTGGTAATCTTATTAACATAATGTTTATGTCGGAGTGCCATGGTCAAGCTGTAATTAGTGCATCTGATTTGTGTTCTGATGGCTGAGTCGTCAGAATGTGGGTTCGAATCCCTACCGCGACCATGGTGCTTGTGTCCTTCAGCAAGACACTTTACCATAATTGCTTCTCTCCACCCAGGGGGTAAATGGGTACCTGTGAGGGCAGAGTTGGTTGTTGTGTTTGATTATCCATTTATGCGCCGAAATGGCAGCAATTGAGCTGTATACTCCCCAGGGAGCTGAGATGGTTTCAGGAATTATTTATGAGCCTAATGAGCAGGGGTAATAATATAATGTGCCTTGAGCACCAGTTTGGTGGATACGTGTGGTATATAAGTCCATATTATTATTATTGTTGTTGTTGTTGTTGTTGTTGCCTCCCTTTTCATGCTTTAACCCTCTCAGCATCGGTACATTAAGAACATTTGAAATAAGTCAATTAAATGTATTATTTTTTTCCCTATTCGATCAGAAGTACAGTACTGCTGTTGTCCATTTCAAAATGATTGCTGATGGTTTCTGTCAAATACTGTTTTGAATTGTTGATTGCATCTGACCTGAATTTGGCTTTAAATATATATTTTGAATATGTGTTTTTGTTTTGTTTTATATTAATATTTTACTGATTATTGCTAAACGTTTCTACGAAGTTCCTATTACGTTCCCCTTCCGTATTTATTGCAGACCGGAGCGGTGATATTTTACAATCAGCATTTTTTTCTCCACGAGATCGCAGGGAGAAAATAATTGTCCATTTAGAAAAAGGAACCCCCTTAACATGATTTGTGTTTTGTACAAACAATTACCGATTTAATGTTAAATCAAGTGTACACTTTTGGTAAAACGTCCGTAAATGCATCCATTCTTTATAAGATTGAAAATATAAACACTAACCTGTAAAGGTTTCAGCTTATTTTAATTTTCACTAAAAAATAGTGAAAATGCATTCAGATTGTTCCTATTCATTCCAATGTGGAATTTCTGTCTACGGATGACAGATTAATTTTTGGAAATGTTATCACTAATTTATCTTATATGAAATAACCTGAGACAGAAACATTTCAAGGGATGTTTGATACAGTCATCAACTTTACACAAGTAATTTTATATAAAACTGTCTCCAGTTTCCGGTCTCCGCGTGCGTCGCCTCAGACCCACTCGTCGGCATTTTTATTTTTATTTATTTTGCTATTTTGCTATGAAACGATGTCCAATTGCAGCCAAAATTGCTGGATCGATTGGAATTCTGCCATGCTGCGCTTTAAACGACTTTTTCACAAAGGGGTATGAACGTTTGCCCGATTTGTGAGGCCTCTCTTATCCATCATACTTTGTATATGGGAAATTTGGTCCCCGCGTATAATGTATTACGTATTTCCCAGTTGGCCAAAAAACAAAAACAAAAAAGAAAACAAAAAATCAATGAACAAAAACAGATGGCCGAAAAAAGAAAGGAAAAACAACGCTTCACCTCACCGATTTTGAAGCCAACCGATGACCAGAAACCGGGGACCTTTTTGGGGGCGTAACCTGCGGTAAAAACCCAGCATCAAACTGTTATTCCCATTCAGGAATGCCTATATCTATTTCGTTTTAAAAATGTAAAAAAAATGTAATTTTTATCGTCGTCACTCTGATTGGTTTAAATTCACATCATGCGTGGCACAAAACATTAACAGCTGGCGAACAGCTGACACATACGCGCTGCTCTGATTTGATAAGCCATGTCTTTTCCATCCGTTAATACACCCCTCGTGATTATGTTTTGTCCAATCAGATTGTCTAAACTGTCTTGAGCATTTATGAATAGTGTTTAGTGTCTTTAAAAAGTAAATTGCCATTAACTGATGGCCACAAAAACGAAAACACGGGCATGGCAATACATTATAAACATTGTTCAAGAAAAATGTGTCCATGTGAGACCTTATTCTCAAGCTGAATATATTGTAGTTTATTTACATTTATTTATTTTATATTGCGTCACTTTATTTGTTATGTTTTTTTAATTTTTTTATATTGTAAACGTATAAAATTCAGGCATACTTTATCAGGCACTTTTCCTACTTTTAAAAGGGATTCTTGCGAAGAGCTTTGGGACAAATTCCGTATTGCATTCGCCTATAAGGACCCCTGTGATGCTAGTGACGACGACTACGATGAAGTAATCGCTGCAGCATTGCCTCGCACCAAAGAAAATGAGGTGAACATTTTATTTCATATCGAGGCTCAATTTACAAGAGAGCAAGACAGGGTTAGAAACAAGTAGGCAATCCTCAAACATCATTCAAACGATAGCAATGGAATCAGGAACTTTCAATTGTTGTTTCCAAACCACCCAAGGTAGTGGATTTGATCAAGGCAAGGGAGAGGATTTTGGTCACGTGCAAACGTTTTGTGCAAAGTTTTGAGAGTTGCATTGTTTAGGGTTTCTCACCTGTTACCTTTGATGAGTGCCCTGTATAATTATAATGTGGGGATCCAAACTATTCGTGTTTTTGAAAACCCATGGGGAAAATGTGGGAAGTTGTCGGGGGTGGGGGGATATAGACAACAATTAATAAGTATAATTTCGGCAGGATACAATGAAGAGGAGCAGCACTTAGACTGGTCCCCTGTCTTTATCCTATACCAAGGATATAGACAGGCTCAGGCGCTCTATTCAAGGGGTTTCATTGGATACGATATGCTCGCGCGCTAGCTACCAACCAAAGTCAAAATTGAACATCGGAGAAAATATGGCGGCCGCACGGCAAAGATCTGGCGTAATTCACGCAGCTCTAAGCTCAAAGCGTGACGTCAGATCTTCAGGCTAATCAGCGCATAGCCGTTTGGGTGCAGCATACACCACCCCCAATATCAAACTTCCACAGCTGAAACCAATTCTAAAATGATTTAAACTTCCACAGAAACCAATGGTCAATATTATGATCAAAACTGATTTAAACCATTCAATATCCGAATATTATATTAAACTAAAGAAAAAGCAAATTGGTCTCACCCTGTGTACTTGACAGTGACATATGATCACTTTTTTATTGTTTTATTTATTTATTTTTTGTTGAGGGCATTCAATATCAATGGCGTACGTACAGTTTATGTTGTGACGCACACGACAACCCGGAACACCAATCTTAATCGTTCGGCATATAGACTTGCGTCCGTGGACGCCTCGTCCTCAGATTGTAATAGGGGCGCAAATTACTAGAAACGCTGCCATCATAATTATATGATCACCTGTTCTCTTTCAATCAAGCGAGTGAGGAAGCCATGAGCGCCTTTGTTAGTTTGTGGTGTGGATCGAAGCTACAACTGAATTATTCATGAACATCCAATTATAATATGAATAATTTACATTTCATCTGAAACCAATCACCATAGGCAAAACGTTGGGATCGCAAAACTATTTTCTCGTTCACGACACAATGTATTATTTTGCTGAACAACAGGTTGGTCGTTTAATGTAAATCTTGATTCAAAGATTCATAAGCATACTCGTTAAACGCAGTTTCAGTCCAACATTACAAATGCCGTTTGATTAATAATTTTGTGAATCTCCGAATTTGACAGTAATTATTAGAAATAAAATTTCGATTTGTGAAGATATAAAAAAAGAAACACGGATAAATAATGATTCACACGGAATAATTCATCATAGATGAATCGCCCGTGTTTTTCTCTATTTTACAAAAACTTTCCGCCATTATCCAATCGTTCTCATAGGAAAATTGTTATTTTACTTGAGGAAAAAATACAAATACATGTACATTAAAATGCTTTTATGATAGTAAATTATGATGGGTCCTGTCATAACTCAATTTGGGAACATACTAATAAACCAAGCTACTGACAACTATTTGGTGAAATATCCTATTTTAAAGTTGTTGTGTTCCTTTCTAAAAAAGGAAAAAAACAATGTTTCGGTCAGAACCAAATTCGCCAATAAAACAATGACAAACAAGGGTGACACAAGAAATACAACAAAATCAAATAAGGTAATGTCTGATATTAATATAGCCTAGTTATTTTAATCATTTTTTTCTACAGTATTTTGGCTACCATCGAACTTCCTAATCTAAATAAAAGTGAGGTACCTCCCGTTAACATACCTACTACTTGTGTATAAAATCTCACGATCAGGCAACGACTACAAAAGGTATAAAAATCCTATTTAACCTAGAACATAAATGATCAGAGTTTTGCATGAAACTTACTTGGCGTTAAGTTGAGGATGGTATCAAATGTCCCTTGAAATATTTCCTTTTGAAGTGATATCATTTTAGTAAAAGTATAAAACAATTTCCCAGATGAATTAATTAATGTCTTCCGTGGACAAACATTCAACATTTCAACAATCTGAATGCACTCACATTACTGGTTTATGATATGTACAGTTATACATCTTGATTTAAAGAAATTAAAGAGGGGCTCTAATGTCAAATTCAGTTTTGTGATGCGCTCATTTTCCAATAGATAGAGTCCTTTTATGAAAACAGAAAAAATATCACAAGTGTCTTACCTCACATTAAAACAGTGTAAAATACCATTGTATTTGATACCCTTCCAGTGCAAAATTTGTTAACATCCAAAAATTTCAAATATATGGGTCTGTATATTTTTGTACGGTGAATTTCAGTTCATTCCTGTTGTAAAATGACATTTTACACCGTTTTAACGTGGAAAATGAGTGCAGCATTAAGTTGAACTGTTACACATTATTCCATATGTTTAAGTTAGTCATAAGAGAATACAAGTTCGTCGTGCAGTCTTTACCGCAGAATAAAGACCGAGGGGTCAAAAAAAGGCCGGCCACAGGTGAAATTTTGAGTCGGTCCTTTATTCGCCGTACAGTAAGCCTTTATCCTGCTCTACAGGGGAAAAAAGGAGCGAACTATTATTCAATATTATGTCATTTGTACTGAAACAAAGCAATACAGAAACTGACAAATCCACGGCTGTATTCATTGAGTAAAGATGTTATTTATTACAGAGCTAGGTGTGATGGCAGCAATATCAAACTTATACAGGAAACTCTGAACAAAAATGGTTTCAGATCTACTTGTGAAGAAGAGCCTGTGTAAGCTTGATATGAACTCGTTCCCTCCAAAATTCCCTTAATTTAATTGCATTTTAAAATGTTATGTTAGTAATTACATTGCCTTTTTCATATTTTGTTGGGGGGGGGGGGGCTGGATCTCTTTTCCCCGGGGGTGGTATATGGGGTGTTCATTGGAATTGTCAACAACTCACACCTTTAACATCAAATGTACACACATACCTACTTCTAAATGGGGATCTAGGCCTTTAGGCCTACCTATGTATTTTGAACGTAGTATTTCTATGCTATCTCGTCATTATTTTAATTTAGGCCTATGTTGTCATTTTTCCCATAGCGTTTTCAGATTATTGCAATGTGCGAGCTACCCGGATAGCGAGAACTGCCAGTTGACTAACGCCTCGGATACCTGCAATGGTTTTAGCCTCACTAGTCTTACTACAAGCATTGTTGTTGTTGTTGCTGCAGCAGCAGCAGCAGCAGCAACAGCAGTAGCAGTAGCAGTAGTAGTAGCAGCAGCAGCAGCAGCAGCAGCAGCAGCAACAGCAGCAGCAGCAGCAATAGCAATTTGGTTGAATCTTATTTTTAGAAATCATTTTTATAAAAGATTCGCCCGTTTTCTATGTTTAACGATATATCGCCCGTGTAAAATAGATTTAAATGTTGAATTACTATTTTTCTGGGGGTGGGTTAAGAAAGTTATATATCTTTAATTCGGGAAAATGTTTTTTTTTTTTTTTTTTAACATTGCTTTTTGTCATATGGCAGGACGGAAATAAATATATTATCATGGAGACAATTTATGCAATATTTTGTAAAGTCAATATCTTGAGGAAAAAAATGTTTATGAGGTGAAATAAAGTGATAATATCTAATATTGATTTGCATTGTGCAAAGTCATGTATCGCCAGTGTTTTTCTTTATTTTGGTGGCAATTTCCCACCACGTTATTATCTAAACATTACTATCAAATAGTTTAGCTTTTTAAGTCATACACTATTGTCATGTTGGCAAAACCATTTAAAAAAAACAGTCTTACTTTGAAAGTAAGAATACTTTTTGAATTAGAACATCTTTGAAATTAACGAAAATGCATTTAGATTATTCATATTTGTACCAATAATAGCACCTATGACACCAAGTGAATTATATTTAAAACTTCGCAGTCATTCATTTTTTTCGAGGTTGCCAAAAGTGTAAAGGGACTAGTGTTGTATAGATTTTGGCCACTAAAATACCAAAAAACACGGACGATACATATTTAAATGTAGCCATTATTATTGGGAATATAGACGGAAAATCTTTAAAAAAATTAATTACAGGTGGAACTCAACCTGTACCAAACTAAATAACATAATACATGCCATGCATGTAAATTTAACATTAATTTGTTTGGCGGTACGCTTCTTCTTTTTTGAGACCTTATCTGTCTCTGAATACACCCTTATTGAACTATTCATTGTTGTTGGACTTTGGTTATTAGGTCACCCAAAGTCAAGGATCTAAACAATAGCAATCTTCGTCATTGTTCTTTAATATTAGTTTCTTTAGAAACTAATACTGAGACGTTAACACCAGTAGTGCTAAAACTTGCACAGGTTGGTTTGAATTATATGGACCTTCGCCAATCTCGCCCACTAACTTCCACCCAGAACAATCTAAATTCTCACCCGCAAAATTTTTTGCCCTCACTATTTGTTTTACTCCAAGTCTCCTGCTAGACCTTTAGAAAAACCTTAACAATAGAAGAAGCTGGCACATTATATTTTGATGTAACTGCTTTGTCTGGCTGGGCGTGGCCAGACGTTAATCCATTCACACAATGGAAAGGCTTAATTGGCAATTCAAAAGGTCTAAGCCCCACATGAACACTCTTTTGACAATGGATTAGGAAGTTAACAACGGTGGCAGTTTTTTGAGGACTGCAGCTTCGTCACTGCTTTCCGGGCGAGTCTCACGATAATACTGGGAGAATGACCCAGTGGTTTTTGTGGGCGATTTTCAACAAACTACACGTAGTACCTTTGGATGCACACAGTTTAATTTTGCCGAAGCTGTGAAACTGCTTTTAAAGGGTCTATGAAATAGACCGTTTTAACAGTGTAAACAATAAAGTATGCCTATAGGAGAATATATTTGCCCTTTAAAAAAATTTAATTCTAAATTTAGGGGTCGCCACGCTCCTCCCATTCCTCCTTATTGACATAAAATCTGTGACGTAGACCTAGGAGATTTTAATACTAGCCCGTGTTTCCTTCTAAATACCTTAACGTACTGAATTATTTTTATTTCAAAATTAACCCCTGCGGTTGTCCGTTGGTATATTCCGATTCAATGGAGGCGTGCGCTGCGTTTTTCAGTACCGCAGGCATGGCAGGGCTGGTGTGGTGATCGGTGCTTGGAAATACATTACATAAGTCGTGTGTGCACACATTACTATCAGTTCATGACTGTTTTATTACTTAGTGCGGCCCTTCCATGGCAAAACAGCCCAACTCGAAAATTTTGATTTTTGAGATAAGATCATTTTTGGGTAAATTGAGGGCGCTCTTTTCATTTGTGAAAGTTTCAAAGGCGTACGATGGATTGTTTTGAAGATAGCATGTCCTATCTCACATTCTTTGCACACGTTCACTCTGGTTTTGTATGGCAAAACGCCTTATCTCTAACCTAAGTCATTCACAGTTTCTTGTTTTGCCTGGTAAAACATTGTAAGTCCAAGATAGACTACTTTGCCTTCCAAATTGATTATAACCTAATGTGGAGTGTTTAGGGTAAAACAACTTAACTTGAAGATAAGCTGTTTTGCCAAAAAAATATCTAAGTTTGAGAAACGTCTAACTTTGAATTAAGTCATGCATACTTTATTTTTATTTGGTAAAACATACTAAGTCTAAGATACATAGATCTGCTTTCAAATGAGTTCAAACATAATGTTGAGTGTTTATGGCAAAACAAGTTTACTTTAAGATAGGCTGTTTTGCCATAAAAAAACAAGTTAAGACATGTCCATCTGTGAGATAAGCTCATTTGCCATAAAAATACTTGAACTATTGAGGCGCTATCACCATTCTAACTCATCAAATGTATAATGGCGGCCATTTCAACCTCAAGCTGCACAACAGGGAGCTTTCAAATTCTCCAAAGGGCATTGGAAAAAAACCAAGGTATGTCTATCTTTTACATGCTTAAGTCTTAAATATAATCCTATAGAACTCAGAGGTAATCAGTAGATAGATGAATGTCCAATGTAACTCCAACTTTTCATGTTTCTGTTTGATCCATTTTGAAATATTTCAATAAGCCACTTCGGAGTTCCTACTGCGCATGTGCCATTTGACCTTGACGACCTCTTTTCTGGATAAACAATGCATGGTACCCGTTCATATTCATGCATACAACGCGTGTGTACGTGATCGCATCAATGTATTTACCGTGTAAGCGGAATATCTTCTCGAGTTGAAAACTTTTTTTTTCATCAATTTTCTTGTGGTCAGGAACAGCACTTTCATTACTGAATGGTAAGAGAAAGAAAATAAAGAAAAATATTGTTGGATTTGTTTGTAAAATGTCTGTTTTTCCGTGTTTCTTTTTTTTTTGTTTTTAGAAAGCGGAATGCAATGCCAGTGGCAATAGATATAATAAATCTTCTTAGTGGGCCTATTCAATTTTGTATAGGCCCTAATTGGACCTACGCTTTAATAATCCATATAATGACCTTTTTTTTTAATCTGAAAGCCTAAATGATTTTTGCATGATATTTTCTCACTTTCATTTTATTTTTGCTGTTCATTAGCACTTGTATACTCAGTAACATGTAAATTCTATGTTATGTATTGTGGGAAAAGGACAACAAAAATAGCGTGCAATATTTTGTTTCTAACTAGGCACATACATATGTTAATTGTTTTATTATGTTATCTGATTAACAGGTTAGCTGATCAAGACCAATTTCAACAATGAGGATATGTGCTGTTACAGGCTGGTGGGAACAGTACCTATAAACTTGAAAAGTGGAAACAAGGTTGTTGCATAAAACATGCATGGCTGCCATTTTGATTTGGAAACTTGTGATTGTGAGCCACCTTTTCATATATATATATCCATTCCCATCTGAGAAAAAAGTGGCCAATCTTAGCATACATTTCGGCGTCCTATCGTAGATCAAAGACCTTTCAAATATTTAATGACTTTCCACCCTCAGTTCCTTCTGCTGATGATGTCATTACTATTTTGCAACCAGGTCTCATTGTTTAGTACACCTGTATGTTAAATATTTCCCCGTTCAAAATATTCATTAAGGTAACACAAAGTTTCAACTAAGCATGTACTTGATAAAAAGGAACTTTATTTAAACTATACAAGAAATGAAACAGTAAAACAAACTCAAAATAACAATATTAATAATTCAGTTATGTATACATTTATAATAATAATAATGTCAACAATTAAAATAAATAATGGAGAAATAAATAAATAGTAAGTTGAAATATTGTATTTATGTTGCAAAATGGAATAATAATGCATACACCTGTACAGGTACTTAGCTAGCTGTTTGTGGAATATGTGAACACTCCTCTTTGTATCAAGAACTTTGGCCAATACATTAATCAAATACAAATAAGTAAAGACTGTTTGTGGTGACACCATGTGAAATTCTCATTTTGGTAGTAGTAATTAGTTCTGAAAGAACTATTGGTACTTATCCTTTCACCATGCAAAACTAGAAATATTACTTAAATACAAATAACTTAATTGTGTTATAAAGAATATTTATGTCGTGTTTTTATTCAAGTAAATGTGTACATTTTTAACACTGCATTGCTAATAATGCTCTCTGGACCTAAATTGTGATTTTAAATTCAATATCACTATTTAAATTTATTAAATAAGAGTTTGTCAAGTACAGTTTGTCAAGGGTTATTAAATTTTAACAAGAATGCTCCTTTTCTGGTCATTATCAGTTTAGTATAGATCACATAAATGCCCTCACATTATAAAATCCCCTTCCCTCTAGCCTTAAGCAGCCTAATTTGTTTAAAAATTATTGAAGCCTGACCACATGTTAAAATTGTTCAATACTAAAAAGTAAATGTGATTCTATATTAAAACAAATGTTCAAAGGGTAAAATACAAAAAGTAAAATATATATTCAGTGACTTACGTCAGTTTTTATTGTTACATTCAGCTGCGATGCCGAGAAGACAAGCGCTTGGACTTGGAGTTGGGTTCCTTTTTTTCCGACCAGTAGTTTGTCCCTTAATCTGAAAAAATCTTCAAATCATCAACATTCCAGTGTTCTATAACGTCTAGTGTCAAACGAAGATTCCTCGAAGACATTTACAAAATTCACTTGAAAAAACCCGATAAAATGCTATATTTTAAATAAGAAATCCATGTTCCGCGTTAGCATTGCAATGCCAAAGCAGCGTATCACGCTGCTAGTGGCGACCCCGATTGTTTATCTTCGTTGAACCTTGACACGATCCCACCATGCTTTGCGCGCGTGAGATTCCGAAGAGGCTTATACAGCCAGGGTTTATTGATTCATATTTTGTTGTAAATTTTATGAATAGGCCTACTGAGTTAATGAATAGGCGTTGATAATGTAGGCCAAATTGTATTTTAATATGCATATGGCTATGCAGTCTTTTGATAGGAGGACTAAAAATATGTCCAAACAAGTATGGATATTCAAGAATGAAATCTCATTAGTGCACTTTACTAGTGATTGAATCATGCTAGTTTTAGTCATTTTTAAGTTTTTGCAAATCTGATGCCAACATGTTTGTCACTAATAAGTAAATGTCGATTTTGTTCCCCAGCAAGTCCCTAGATCACTAAACAGACCTTAAACAGGTAATCAATTATCTTAGGGTAAAATCTAGTAAAGACTGTGATAACATTCATATCATATCATTTCTAATATTCTTTCCTTTACAGGCAGAAAGCAGCTCAAACATGACGACACAGAACTTATCAAAAGGTATTTAAATGAAGTTTAAGTAGAGTTAATACATTATTGAGCTTATTAATGTACTTATTACTTATTAATGAAACACTTGTTTAATGCAGGTATATTTCATTTGCTTTTAAATTTTGTCCTTAGTTTTGTATGATTATTATAGCAGGTGATAACAAAGTAGATTGTGGCATTATTTTATCTGTTTTTTAAATGCTTAATTTAAGTTATTATCTTTCATATATTTACAGTGCCAGATGGACTGAATGATGTTCACATGCAGGTGTCTGATTCAGAGTAAGTTGATCTTCATAACATGGCGCACCAGGATTTTGCCTTTGGGGTGGGGGAGGGCTCCACCCAGGATTTTATCTGTGGGGCTCAAGAAAATTTTACTCACACAAATCAACTAGGCCTAGTATGTATATAT